>JAUBNQ010000023.1:16181663-16230075 GCA_032353495.1 Ctenopoma kingsleyae
CTGGAGCTTTTTACAGCACCTGTCCACATTAAGAAATGTTTAAGTTAAATGTAGTTTTAGTATGCCGATGCACTTTTGTCATCTTATGTTGCTCCCAAATGAATTTGACCAGTTATGTGAGCTGCTTGTTTGAATGTCAGTTGTCTTGTTATCTTGTTTAACTGGCAGCTTTAACGTCACGATAATTGAACTGATCCAGTGTTCAGTAAATATTGAAATTACTAATTAAATAATGTAACTAATGTCTTTGCGTTTGGTAGCTTTGTACACGCTCAGATTTTGTCTCTGTCAAAAGCATGAAAAGAGACTTTAATTTGACTTGAACTCTTGCTGGTGAGATCCCGTAAACAGATTCTCCATTCTCAAGACTTCACGAGGAATGAAGCAGTTAGCATGTAGGAATTCAGGCTGCAGCAGAGATACTCCACCCTTCTGGGTGTGGTAAAGCTCAAATGTACCTCAGCAGTCACTCAATGGCTCAAAAACTATTCATGAGAAATGTTGTGTTTAGAGAAGGATGTAACTCCACTCGTCATTATTGTTTCGTAGTTATGGGTTGTAAAGATGTCCACACAACGGAGGAAGAAGACAAAAGATTGAAAATGGGGGGGTGGGGGGTTGAACCCACACTGTCAAGGGCATTTGTAATTGGAGATGGGAGTATTATCCCCACAAAAGTACCATTACCCTGTCTAGCAGCCCTCTGGGGACCAGGCCCAGCTGTAACTGACCCACCTCTGTGCTGTGTGTTGCAGATGGGAGGAGGAGCTGTCCAGACGAGAGCAGCTGGAGTCCACGGTGGAATCCCTGCAGCAGGTTGGGAAACATAAACAATAAAATATATCGCACTAACATACACACTTAGTTGAAATCTAAGTCATATAAAACATGCAGAGACAAAGTGACATAAATCAAGTGTGAGAGTGTACACCTATAACTGCTGCAGCAGCACATGCATAAACATTGGTAGCTCAGGTCTTTGTGGTGTTTCGTGAACTCAGCAGAGTTAAACCAGAAGCAGCTACTGGCAAGAGGATGTGTGTCAGATTAGAAAAACCGTATTAGAAACCCATCAAGAGGAGTCTGTCGGCCATGATATAGTGTAGATATAAACATCAAATATCACCAGCAGTCTACCATTATGCTTCTGTGCAGAGCAGGCGAAAGGAAATACATGTAGAAGTAAAATCAATTAAATGTGTCACACATTGAGGTTATATCACAACATGTACGCCATCCTAGCTGGTGTGAGTGCTGCATTTAGTCTGCATCCTTCCCTCTCTCTCTGATTTGCACAAATCATTTGGTGACAGCATGCAGGTTTGTCTTGGATTGTGGGTCAGCAAAACCCCAGATAGAGAGTTGCAGGGCACTCCCTTGAGGTCTTTAACCTTTTAGAGCACACAGGCAGATGTCACTGTGTATGGCAGAGACGGAAATCTGCTCATAGATAGTAAATTCAGTGCGAACAGCCGTATGTTGTTAAGGTTCTGGAGCCAGAGGACTGTTATTGTGTGCTGATTCAATAAAGAAGCAATAATGTTTACCAGTTAATAGCATAGCCAACCACTGGCTATGCCATTTTTTTACTTGATTTTTACAGATTAAACAAATTATTTGCAACATGTTAATAATAGATAGAGATGCTGTATGGATTTTGTTATCCAGATACAGCTTGTTGACTGTTCATGCTAAGTTAACAGGCTGCTGGCCATATCTTTATATACAGAATATAACGCAGAGATGAGAGTGGTATTGATCCTATCATCTTAACTGTGAAAAAGAAACATATGTTTTCCAGTATTTTAAACTGGTCCTTTAAGTGTCAGCCTATTGGAACTAATTCACCAAAACCGTTTTGCTTGTCAAATCTACATGTAAGGACATCTACATGGTGACCTTCTCTCCTCTAATGTAGCTACAGGTCCAGCTATGAGGGCTTATAAATCCCACATTTGCATCATGTAAATATGAAGAGGAAACTAAACAATGATGTCTGAACACTGAGCTAAACAGTAACCAGTATGATCATGTAAAACAGGATAACTGTATAGAAACTTTATTTGCTTAGATTGGCCTCATCTGAATTTGTCTTTTATGATGTTGATTCCCTGTAATCTGTCTTTGATGCTTTTATGCTTTGTGCGCTTATGAAAACATTTCATACATTCCTTGTTTACATGACTTTCTTTAGTCTTATTTTCTTATTAATATCTAATTATTGGATGTATTTAAGTGCTGTCAATAAACCCAAACCTAAAACCTACCTGAATGTTTAAAAACTTAAGACCAGTTTAGAAATGGTTATGGAAGTTGATCTAACAAATTAATAAACCCCCCCACTCATATTTAAATCTTTATTTACCTGTATGTGTCTTATGTTAAATCCTACACTGTAACGTTCACTCAGAGTGCTCGGGAGTCATCAGAGGTCCATGATGAGCTCAATGAGAAGGTGGACAGACTAAAGGCTGAACTCGTGGTCTTCAAGAGCCTGATGAGTGACGTAAGTATGTCTTTAGTGTTAGAGTGATGTCAGCGACAAAACTTTCACACTGTATAAAAAGTGCTGGGTTAACTCCTATACTTAGAGCAAGCATGTTAAATCATTCTAACATGTACGTTGTTTTTCTGCACATCGCTCAGCATGATCCTTATACTGTATGTGCTGTTATTCATTAAAGTCTGAAGAATAACACTAAACACACCCTTCCTTCTTTATTTGGATTCAGAAAAAATATATGATGCCAGAAAGCCACTAAGACTTTATTGAAAATATCTCAAATAGCAGCTGTAGATCAACAGCACTTCCTGTTCTGTGCAGTGCTGTATTGTTCCCTGGCAGGTCTGCTCTAGTGTGATATACAGTTGTAATATACTGCAGTGGGCCCAGTCACAGCTTCTGCTTATTCAGGAATAAATATAGTCAGATGATGTTTTTGTTTTTGGAAAGGTTTGCTGTTTATCCTGCCTTTCTTCACCTTGGCATCTGTATATCGTAGATTTTTCATGTTATTTTCTGTGCTTTACTTCATCCCAATGTGTGAATCCAGAGACGGGTAAGTGTTGTAGAAATAGTGGCTCTTTTAAGACATGTAGATTATTTAGTGTAGTAGTGGTGAGACATGCCATGTTCCATGGTTTAGGATGTATGTGCGCATGTAGTGACCCTCATATCAATGCCCAGGATTGTGTGTGGCCCTGTAGTCATGGCGTGTTGTGTCTGGACACAATTAAACTAAGCGAAGTCACATCTTGCAAACAATGGTGAATGGCACCATAAAGGCCTGTGAAAGCATTGTATTATTAACTTCTATAAAATCAGGAAACTGACACAAGACAGTAAACACCCCCAGTTTGTGAGATAGGCGTTCTTAGAATAACAGTGGTCAAACCAGATTTATAATCACTAACCGTGAGAAGACATGAGTCATTTTCACAGGCTGAATAGAATCCCTGGTGCAAAGTAAGCTGACTTTATGTGTAAAACCAGTGGGGTAGATATGAATAAATAAATATTTAGCTGCAGCTTACACAACACAATGTTTGATGGACAGCCACTGATATGGAGATAATTTAACCAACCCCACTTAACTGAATGATGCAGTATGACCATAAAACAGTCAGCTGATGTCAGTCAACTGCCACAATAAATCAAGCTCACTTACTGTACTTTACACTGTTTGAGATGGTGAGTTGCATATGTCACTCTAAAATCTCCATCTGTCTCCATGCAGCAAATGTCCGACCTGGACTCCAAGATTCAGGAGAAAGCCAGGCGGGTGGACATGGACATCTGTAGGCGGATCGATATCACGGCTAAACTGTGTGATGTGGCTCAGCAACGCAACTCGGAGGACATGTCGAAGATGTTCAACGTCAGTCCAGCCAGGTCGCTCCCAGAGAAGGTGAGAGTCCATCCACCTGCTGTTTGTTAGAGGAGCTGACAGTAATCACAGAAGAAATTTCAGTTATTTTGTGCAGAAAACGCTGCTTCTCGTGGTTATGACAGTGTGCAGTCACTTGTGCTTTTCCACCACATGATGATGTTCCTGAGTGGCGCCTTTAAAAGGTGTAGAAACACGTCTGCATGTCTGCAAACACACTCACAAACATATAAACATACACATTCAGAGTACTTACAGGAGCGACTCTTACATGTATGTGTATGCATACACACAAATGGTGAAGTGGCATCTCTTCGATGCACACAAGGTGATCACATTGCGCTGACACTGCTGGCTAAAGCCTAAGTATATACTGTATCTACTGTGAGTCCAAGTGGTGGCTTCTCTTATGTCATATGCTGTGACATGTCTCTACATTAAACTGAATTTTTTGTGTCATAACCATGGTTAAGGTAAAAATAAAATCACCAAACACTGATCGGAGCTGATGAAGCCTTCTGAATGGAAGCTGAAACGTCCAGTTGCTGCTGAACAGCATTTTTTTTGGCTAGCAGTAGTAGTTTGTGTTAATGTTTCTGTGTGTGCGTTCTGCAGGGAGCCATGGCCTGCTGCAGGAGAAAAGAGCGCAAAGTGGTGTCTGATGAGGAGACCTCAGAGATGGATGCCGATCCCAGCCTGTCAGAGGAGGAGGCCCCCGGGTCGCTCAACATCACGGATGAAATGAAACGCATGCTCAACCAGCTGTAAGCCACACCTCACGCACACACGTGCAGCAACTGTGCACACACACACTAAAACCAAGAGCTCTCTGCTGTGAATGAAACTGAATATACTTGCAGCAGCACCATACCATCGCAGCAGTTTCCTGCAGTGTTGTCTTGATTGAATTGTTCTTTCTTCATCTCCCTCTAGTGTTCATATAGAGTGTAGCATCTAACATACAGTAGCAAAACTCAGCAGATATTAATACTGAGGGTATGAATTTGCTTTGTCAGTTGTAGTGCTTATTTTTTTAACATTCTCATAAACATTGCCAGATTAGTCTGTTTACTAATCACTAACTCCTCAGTTATTTTCAGAAGATGTAAATTATGCTTGACTGCTCTTTTTTCCATAAAACCTTTTTCTAACTTCTTCTTTGCTTAATGAATTTATTGAATCTCGTGGCTGTTATACCTGTCCTTCCTCTGTTCCTTCTCTTTCTCTCGTCTTTCGGTTCTCTTTCCTTGTCCTGCACAGACATTGCTCAGATAACTCCTTTGTTGCCAGGCGCGAGACGTTCGAAATTGACGACGACTGTGACAGTCTGACGTGGGAGGAAAACGAGGAGACTCTGTTGCTGTGGGAGGACTTCACAAACTACAACGTGCCGTGCACAATCACCGGGATGACATGCACAACCACCGGCCCCTCCGATGGCAATGGTGAACCTGCTGATCCAGTGAGTCCTGTCTGCACTTACGGTCTTTTTCAGAGGATATGGTTTTCAAGTCAGAGTGTAGATTGCCATGGGTGCTGTGTAAGACATCTGTTCATGCATGATGAATGAGGTCTCTGTCTGTGCTCTCTAAGGACTCCCAAGATGGAAGTCTTGGCAGCCTCATTGATGAAACAGAGTCACTATTTAAGACCAGAGAGCAGGAGTACCAGGAGACCATCGACCAGATCGAGGTAAACAACCTTTATATGTAAAATAAGATTATTAGACTTTTTTAGTAGTTTTCTGCAGTTACTTTAATTTGAGCAGCAACATTTTATAAAATTGTAATGTAGTATTATCACAAAATCACAATCACTTTGCTTTCACTGAGAGCCTACAGTTTTTATCGTTAAAAAAGGTATACTAATTAAACACTGACAAACAGAACCACGGGTCAGTCATGCATCATTCCATAGAGTCCCTTAAATTTTCAGGCTGATCTGTTGGCTTCTTTCAGATGGAATTGGCCACAGCAAAGAGTGACATGAACCGACACCTGCACGAGTACATGGAGATGTGCAGCATGAAGAGAGGCCTGGACGTACAGATGGAGACCTGCCGGCGGATGATTAAAGGTGGCAGGAACTCTCCCTCTTTCAGCTCTGTGGCCAGCAGCGACTCAGGGAACACAGACGAGATCCAGGATGAGATGTCAGACAAGGATGCAGAGGCTGAAGTTAGTTGATGGCTGCATAGTCAGGCTTTGTGCCATCTCCTCCTGACTGCCCCTTGTTAGCACAGGGGTTAAATGTTTATAGAGTTCCACTTTGCTAGAGAGGTGGACTATCTAAATCTGGGCCTGTTTAGACCTGTTAATGTTCTAATGGTCATGCTCACTAACGCAGGCCCAGAACTGGTGCTTTGATACCATTTCTGTTGTTTAGAAAGTGGTGGTGGTCTTTGCTTCACAAAGAGAAAAGGGTGTATATATAAAGTCTGAGCTGTGCTCTCTTCCTCACTGCTGCCTCGCTGGATTCTTGTCCAGAGCTTCACATCATTTTTTGGGAGAGAAAAAGAAATTCTCACGTTTTAAAGTGGCTTAAAGGTGTTTTCTACAACTTCTTACCTTAATAGTGTCCTTTTTTCTAAAGGAATTTAAAATAGTACATATTGTGCTTATTGTTCAGTGAACAAAAAGTAAACATAGTTTTTACTGTCCATTAATATTAATTTTGAAAAAAAAGTTATTTTAAAAGTTAGTTCCCCTTAATTGGAATATCTGTTTGCAATCCAGCTTAAACTGTTGGGGGTTTAAGTGTCTTCTGCCAAGGAGACAAAACAACAAGTGGAGACAAATGGTGTTGAGTTCTGGTGGTTTCTGAGGGAACTCTGCAGGGTTGCCAAAGTTGACAGAGGAAAGGAGCACAGCCTTTTGATGCATCAGTGCACTACTGAGGTTCTATGCAATTTAGCTGGCCTTATTTTCAGACTGGCTTTCACCCTTCCTTATTTCTCTTAAAACCAATACAATTAGCCTTTTACAGCAAAGCAGGTGTTTTCTATGTGTCATTTTGAGAACTATTTGTTTGTTGTTTGTCATCTTAGTATGATGCGATTTTTCATGGACATCAACACTAAAAACTGGAACAGTGCCCCCTCATCAAAGGACTAATACCTTCATTCACTCATTCAACAATCATCAACATTTCACAGATGCAGTTTGCTACTGAAACAGGCAGCGTACTGTTCACATGTACATTATGCTACTGGGGAAACATTGTTCTCATCATGTGCAGTTTGTTTAGTGCACATCAAGACATATCATCGGAAATGGCCAAAATGCATTCTTTCTTTCTTTTTTTTTTAAAGGAAATCAAATACATAAAGTTAGCAAAGCCAAACAAAGCTCTGAAAACTTTTAAAACCAAAGGACACATAATGAAAAGTTTGAGAAAATCTTCAATCACAAACCTAATTTTTATTTATTTTATCTTAGGGAAGCGATTTTCTGTTTTTATGTGTGGTGCCATTATGAGTGGGCACCACACCAAACTGTCTGTTGACCATTTCCTGTTGTCCTGCAGGGGACCTTGTTCCAGACAGTTGCACATCCTGCTTTGTCTCTTTAGAA
This sequence comes from Ctenopoma kingsleyae, assembly GCA_032353495.1. Taxonomy (NCBI): domain Eukaryota; kingdom Metazoa; phylum Chordata; class Actinopteri; order Anabantiformes; family Anabantidae; genus Ctenopoma; species Ctenopoma kingsleyae. The sequence continues at coordinate 16,189,123 of JAUBNQ010000023.1, forward strand.
AGTGTCAAGAGTGTATATAGAGGGCTGTAGGCATGTGACCTTATACCCCAGAGGCCTTTTTGTCCCCGTTAGTCTTTTGCAACAGTTTAAGATGTCTCACATTTTGCTTTCCAGGAACACTGGATCAGTGTAGAAGCTGATCAATGCATGGGGAAGAGAAATTATCTTTTTATCATCTCTTTCTATTACAAGTGTACAGTTTGCTGGATCAAAGATTAAGTGCTACTTCTATCTTGAAGTTTTACAGAGGCAGAATGTTAAAATACAGGCCTTTTGTTATTTTCAGCATGTATGTGTGGAGAAAAAGAGCTGTGGGTCTTTTTTTACAACATATTTTGAATAGCTGCAATGCAGACTGTGCGCTATGTTTTTAATCAAGCATTTATTCTAATCATTAATTGTATTTGTGGCAGAAAATGTATTTTTCACTGTTTGTATTCATTCTGTGTTAACTAAAAAATGTATTGCCATGTTCTGCTTTAATTAATTTAGCAGAAATATTCAATTTGTTCCAGACATTTATTGACCGTACCAGATCAATATCAGATGACCCTTAGTCCAAACTTACAGTATGAGGAACAGTGTTACTCACAGAGAAAACTTATAACATATCCTTTCATGTTTGAGTTGATGTGAAACCAGCCTGATAAGTAACAAAGAGCCATTCTTTTATTGGTACTGTACTTTGTAGCAACATCAAACGCATTATTGACTTAATTGTATGGCTGTAACATTCACAAATAGTCTAATAACACATTACTTCATCTTTTACGTCACTGACCATCACGCTAACCAGCCGACCAAAGCGAATGAGTACATCAACATACCACAGAAATGGAACTCAAGCTATAAATCGTGCTCTGAAAAGTCTCAGTATTTGTAGTGTTAGTCTGCAGACTCTTGTATGATTTGGAGAAATGTCTTGTTTTCCAAAGTCAGTCATTTTTGCAAACATTAAGTGTGTTTTCTCCACTCTTCTCATCAATTGAAGCAGGTTAATTACAGTTATATCAAAATACTGTAGCAACCCTCTTTGTTGAATGTAGCTTGATCTGAGGCATCCTCTAAACTAAAGACCTTACAAGTAAAAGCTGAGCAAAAAACTGGAGCTGTTTAAATCCAGGGATAAATGGTGTGCTGTTACCTAATGGAGACATTGGTATGTTTTATGCTTTACTAAATATAGGTTCATACCTGACCAACTTACGGTATGTGAGCTGGATGTATGTAAATTGGGTTCTGGTGGATGTGAATGTTTAATATTAAGGGTTTTATATGAGCGGTTTTTATCAGTGTGGCGCTGGGATTATATGGTTGTGTCAACATACAGATTTACATGTTCACTGGCAAACCTGTTAACTGTTACCTGTCGGCGTCATTATCGCCTTTTCATTTCATAAACATGACAGGGAGATAAAAGGTGCAGCAATATTCGTGGCCATATTTGGGTAAAACCTAATGAACTGTATCACATACTGGTCTTTGTTTCATTTGCATTGCAGGTACCATCCTGTTGATCCATTTTAATTGGTTGATTTATCTTCTTTAATTTAATTGTATTTCTTTTATCCATACAATATATACATGTGGGTCTGGGGAAGATTGTTTCAAAATTATGAATGTACTCAACTGATATTGGGGTAAATGAAATAAAATGGTGTATTGGATATAAATTAAGGCCAATTTCTTCTTTCTAATTTCATATTTTTTTATTTTAAAACCTAATTTTAATTGAAACAGTAGGTAGATTTTTGGTTTTTGTGGCATTGTTTAAATTAATATAGAGTCTAGGTTGAACTTAAAGTAAACCATATATAAAGGTTTTAACTCGTAATTTCCAGAACCTAAATAGTAATTGCTTGTGTCTTCTCCTTGTAAGTCACTTTAGATAAAAGCGTCTGCCAAGTAAAGTAAAGGTTTATAGAGTTAATGGACAAAATCCAAATGCTTTTGTATGGGAGCGGCAGAAAGGCTGTTCACATAAGTGTAATTCTTGGAATTATTATATTTTCAGGGGATTTGTATTGAAATTAATACTTATGTTGTGTGGTAATATAGACATAGTCTAAATTATGTTTAGCTCTTCTAAAGGAACACCTGAAGGTCAGTTTATTTGTCAAGTGTCATTCAGTTTAGTAAGAACTGAGGCTTATGTCCTCTGTGGCCATAAAAAAACCCAAAACAACCTTTTAGTTATTACTGAAAGACGCTTGAGTTGGATTGTGGGAAATGTAGGATCCATTGTATTTCTGGAATTTAACCCATGCCAGGACTAGAAATTAAAAAAGGATACTGTAGCTTCTGCTACTTCAAATGTCCATATTTATTTTAAAAACATTTCTTCCGAAAAGTTCGGAAAGTTAGATATTAAATTGTTGGATTACACCTTTTGGATAATTACTTTTTCAAACTTAGTATAGTTTGTATTCATTTAAATTAATTTGTCTTTTTGTCCAGAATAAACGCTAATTCAACAATGGACCACAGTTTTTTTTTTACACATTTCTTTATCTTACTACACCAGTGCACATCACACATATAAATATAAATTTTACTTTAATTTGGAAACTGTAACCAGAAACATGGAACAGTGTATGAACCACAACTGTAGTAATATTTCAAATACTTTCAGTAACAGAGAATAGTTTTAATAGTATTTACATGAAACAATTGTAATCAGAAAGTTAATCAGAAGGTGTAATGATTGTGAAAATTTATCCCTCCATCTCGAGAAACACTATTCTTTTGGCCAAGTGCTCCTCACCATATTTATCCTGTAGCTGCTGACGGGCGACAGGATCAGCTGAGAGGAGAAGACTGTCCTCATAACGATTCCAAAAGGGTCCAGAAAACGAGGACGGATCCAAAAGCAGATTCAGAGCAGCAGAGAAGTCTCCGCTGGTCTTCAACAGGGCTTTGGTCACACTAGCTAAGTCCTAGAGGTCAAACCATAGAGGTAAAAAATTACTTGAAACACAGATGGAGAGGGGTCAGACAATGAGAAAAAGTAAATCTTTAGTTAAAGAAATGAATTGTACTATTACTTCTTTTCTGTCTGTGCATCTGTTAAGAGTTTATTTCTAAAACTAAATAAGACATAAAGAATAGGTTGCTGCCTACATTTCAGAAAAGAAAAAAAAAAGAAAAAGAAAGAAAGAAAGAAAGAAAATTACAATATGAAAAAAATTATGCATCTATGGCACAGTAGTACTCACCTGGTTTGTCTGGGTCATTAGGTCTCTGATTCGCTGTTTGTCCTCCTCTAGCTGAGCCTGAGTCAGAGAAAGTGCAGCGTTTTTGCTTGCTGCAGCTGCTGTATTATCACTAACAACAGACTGAGAGTTGTCTTCCTGAGATTCACTGTCAAATATGAACAGGTGGGCCGTGGAGGCTACGTGGACAGCCTCAGTAGCAGCAGGTTTGGCACAGCTCGTCACTGGGACTTGGCTGCTGCTGGAGTCCTGGGCTTCTTGACCATTCGCTTGGAGATTGGATCCAAGTTCAGCGTTTGACTGTTTGGACGGATCTGCATCTGTGTCTGGAGGTGGGAGGTGGGGATCTGTTGAAGTGGGCTGAACTGTAGCTCTTTCAGCTGCGTTTTGGAGATCTGGAGCTTCATCTTCACCAGACTAGGAGACAGAAACAAAACAGTCTAAGTCTTTAGTACATCTCAACAACTATGACTACAACACCGCTTTTGTGTTCCTACTATTCACAATAGGGTCTTGTGCAGATAAACTGTTCAGCAGATGCTGAGGCAGAAGACAGTAACCGGGGACCCTAACATTTAGAGACATCCCCTATGTATTTTCTTTTAACAAACAGACCATTTAGCCTTTGTCACACTTAACAGTTTGGTTCTGTGGAAGAAGCTACCTGATAATTTAAGACCTCTCTAAAGTTCAAATTTGTCATTACAAAATTTTAAATATTTCTGTTGTCCAAGCTTATGATTAATTGTTGTTTGAGAGTTTTTATTGACTTTTGTTAGGCGAGTATTTGCTTTTTACAGTTTACTTTTACTGAAGTGAGCTTTACAAATAAAACAACATAGTTTTAATCATACCTCACTTTCATCTTCAAACTCTTTCGTAGCCAACTCCAGAATCCCTAATTTCCTCTTTTCTTTTTTCTTCTCTCCTTTCTGCACCAATGAATTAGATTCTTCATCTGAGAAACATAACGGAGCAAGAGAAGTGAGATCATGCTCTATGCTTCACTTTACAGTGTATCTAAATCTACTGTAAGTAGTATAAAAACATGACTAAGATAACGACTCACTGTCTGCAGAGGAATCACAAACCTGTTCGTGGTGTTTCAGGGACAGCAGCTTCTTCACTCTCCCCTTGTTGACTCTCTGCTACTGCTGCCACACTCTCCCCTCTGGCTTTCTTAGAGGGCTGCGGGTCTATTGTTGTGCCTTTCTGAAGAGCAGACTTCAAAGATGACTTAGTTTTCTTCAGGGTCACAGGAGATGATAACAGTTTCTCAGCAGAAGTTGAAGATGATCTAAGTTTCTTCCCATAAGGTTCAGGCGATGATGTCTCCTCCAGCTCAAACTGCCTGCGTAATATTTGACACTGCGGTTGTTCCAGCTTGGGGGAGGCCTTCTGCTTCACTTTTCTCTTTATTTGAGAAGGGGTGTCGGACGGGGACTGAGGGGAGTCCTCTGGCACGCTTTCGTTTTGTGGTGAGATGACCAATTCTGGTTCTGTGCTCTCAGCTGAAATGGGGTGCAAATTTGTTTCTGGATCCAAACACGGCCCCTCAGGTTGTAGAGAGTCGGATGTTCCAGCAGCTACAGTTTTTACTTTTGTGCTTTCAGCTGTCTGGGTATCAGTCTGTGGGTTCACATGTTGCACTTCACCACAGAGGGTTTCCACATTTTCTGTCGTTCTTTCAGCTGACATGGTGGGGGCATATACCTGTGGACCCACCAAACCTGTTCTGCTCAGTCACTTCGAATAGTTATTAAATCACATAAAAACAATATGCATTTGAATCATCTCTGAATCACAGATGTGGTAGAAGTCTTGGCACTTATCGTTTTAATGAGCCACATTTATACAGTATATATAGCACATAATTTAACTGTGGTGTTTATAGCTGTGAGGTAATCTCCTACCTGTGTTAGGTCAGTTTCTGCTGAAACCATCTGAAGAGGATCTACTTTTGGTAAATGAGGAGGAGGTACAGCATCCTCTTCACAGAAGAGCTTCTGAATGTCTGTCTCTTGATTTTCCTCATCCTATAAACAGAGACACAGATAAAATGTTTTATATGTATAAAAGACGTGACTATGTATCTGGAGGTATTCTAAAGCTTAATTTGTAAATAGTATACAGTATGTTGCGATATATTTAAGGTTTCCATTATAATACTAAAATAAAGTCACAGTATATACAATTGATAATTTCAGCATCTGGCACCATCTTGTGGTTATAAAAAAAATACACCTCCAAAACCCTTTCTGACATCAGCAGTGAAGTTTTTTTCAGGAAAAAAAAGAATAACATGCTTTTTGCTGCTAAAAGATAAAAAACATAAACATAATGAACCTGATTAATTTAGAATAATTATACACACTATACTTACTATTTTGTAGCAATATTAACAGTAGCTTGAACTTTTTATTTTTTTCTCTGTAGAGACCTACTGATTTCTTGACACCCTTCATCTAAAACACAGGCAACCTTGATTATCTGCAGGAGACATGTTCTATAATGTGAACTTTACTGCTAATAGCAGAACATATTAGAAGGTGTCTAATATTAGTTCCACGTATATTTGTATAAACGATGGAAAATATATATATTTTCAATCGATTAAAAAAACAGACCAAAAGTAGCAAATAATGTCAAAATAACCACAAAAAGAAAATCTCTTTTGATGCCTTACCAAGAAAAACTGAACACTATAAGCTTTTTAAAAAATTTCAAGACTGTTAAATTGAAATTAATTAAATTGTACAGGTATACTGCTTAGTTTGAAAAAACTTGTGAAATATAGAAAGAGAATGAAAAAAAAGTGACAAAACACCTACCCGCTGCTGGCAGGTAAATTACCTTGGTCTCTTTATCTTCTACCTTGCTGTGTTCCTCTGTCGTGTTTGCCTCCTCAGCCTCAGATTGTTTCTTAGCCAGTCGCACTCTATAACGATATTTCATCGACTGCCAGCTGTGACTGGTGACATGCTGCTTCTCCATCTCTTGCCAAAGTCGGTTTCCTCCAATCTCTGTCTTGTGCTTGCTGACATAACTTAAAATGGCAGCGTCATCTTCAGGGGTGTAGGCGACCCGGCCTATTTATAATGAATAACATACATCAGTGGATTAAAAACAATTAAACACAACTATACATATTTATAATGTGAAAATACGTGATAACAGTACAAAGGTAGTGCACACATTGGAATCAAAATTGTTTGTTTATTATAATTTCTTACACAAAAAGTGAATTTTATTTCACACCTCCTGAGAGTCCAGGAGAGCCCTCTTTGCTTTTATTCAGTCTAGCAGAGAGTCTCGGGGCCACTTCAGGAATTAACCTGTAGTCCTCCAAATTCAGCTGTTCTTCCTTCTCAACACAGTCGTGAATGTACTGGGTGGACACAAACCTGAGCAGAGAACAAGCAAAAGCTGAATTTCTGGGCATTTTTTAGTCAACTGCACAACAACAACTTCTGCTAAATAAAATAATTTAGCTGGTTACATGCATGTATATGAACGTGGTTCAGTTTGTTTTGCTATTCTACTACTGATGAGATATAATTTACATCTCCAGAAGTAAAGTTTTATATGTAATAAAAAACCTATATGTGAAATAGACTTTATTTAGCATTTTATTTCTATTTTATAAGTAAAATGTAAAACAGTATTTATATATACTGTGATGCATTTCAAAGTTGAGCAGACTAAATGTGAAAATATGATAAATTGGCAGAATAAACCCATACAACACCAAGTCTTGTTGTAGTAAATCTATATAGCTTTCTTTTTATTGAATCATTATTTTAAACTGAATATTTCACGATATAAATGTTTTCTACTATTCTCTAGCACCTACCAGTGAGCAGTGGTCCCATGAATAGAGTCTCTTTCCTCAGGGCTGATCAGCAGGATTGCTCCCGGCTGCTGGACATTACACAACAGCCCTCCTCCTGCTGTGATGAGCGGCTGGAGCTTGCGTTTGATGGGACCCGGGCGCAGAAAAAAAGTCATGGGTTCACCATCAATGGTCATGAAAAGAACTGGGGAGATATTAGATTTAACCGCATCCTGCTGTTTGGACGGCATGGTCAACATATAGCACCTGTTGTAAAAGATAAATGTACAAAGCATTAAACATGTCTGACATTAAAGGTGCTTTATAGAGTTTCTCATCTGTTCTTGAATTTCTTTAGTATTTGTTGAGGAATTACTTTTTCAGATAGGGCCAGGAAAGTTTGAACAGCTTTTCCTAAATAAATTAAATTGTCATTTTAAAACGGCATTCTATATTTACCCGGGTTATCTTTGTGTAATATTATGATCTGAATCATTTAAGTGTGAAGAAAAACTGAAAGAGCAAATACTTTTTCATAGCACTGTATGACTAGAAGGATCCAAGAAGCTGTAAATAAAAGATTAAAAAAACAGAACTACTGATGCATAAAGTGTAACATACAATAACAGAACTGTCAACTGAATATCTTTGGGGGTTTAGACAGTTTTTGGACAAATAAAATTTCAAAACATCACACTGGGCTGCGGTAAATACAGATTTACATTTGCCAGTTTATTAGCTAAATGTTGCTAAAGGTAATACAGTAAAACACTAGTACTTCAATTATTCTACATCCACGGAAATTATAACGCAACAGAAGAGACAGAAAGCTACATATAACAGATTGAAGTTAACATTATTGGACATAAGACACTAAAAGACTAATTTAAACCATGTGTTCGTCTCTCGCAGGAAACACCTGGAGGAAGTTTACGTTGGTAACAGTCTGGTTAGCACATGAAGCTTCAGCGTTGTCCGAATAACGGCCCCTTTATGGAGAGAGTTTTTACCTCTACCTTACTGGCTTATGATATGATTGCATAAAAACACAGATAAGTTTTAAAAACTGAACAAAAAACTAACAAGCGGTTTACTGACCTCCTGTGTGAGCTTCCCGCCTGCAAACATGCAAAACAATTCCTACTTCCGGTTTGTTCTTCTTCGATGAATTAGATCTGCTTCTTCTTCTACTTCCTGTTGCATTAGCACCCTCTCTGTTTGTATCTATAATACACCGCACTTTCGCTTTATTTACATCAAATACACGGGTTCAACACTTTGCCCACTGAGGGATCGTGTGTTTGGGTTGTCTTTTCGTATACCTACTTTCTTCTGCAGACATGTAATCAGTCTTGTTTTTACAGCACAACATTCATGTAGCACACATTCACTGATCGAGTCGCTGCACTACTGATTTAGAGACTATTACTACTAATTTCTTCACATTTATTTTGACTGTTAATAATTTATATTATTTAGTATATTCGTGTGCCTACAATTTTAATTTCAGTTAGTGAGCCGATCTCTTCATTGTTTGTATGTTTATTTATGCCTGTAACATGTTTGGGCCTGTGTACTCTGAATGCAACACATAGCACATCACAATGACTCCTTTTGACTACATTTAAGAGGATTTGAGTGTTATTTAATAAAAAAAAGAATCGCATGAACAAATCATTTGAAATTATATCTATGCTTACAGTGATACAGTACCACAAAAAGTATTTTGTGGAAAAAATACAGAAATGTTTTTGTTCGATTAAAATTTTAAGCTATTGCTTAGTGCCTCTTTTCCTCCCACTTGCAGTGATCTTTGTTCTCGTTTTGAAAAACACTGCACATGTCCAAATTAACTGCCACACATTGGCACATAACATGCAGCATGAAAACACTACGTTTTCAGAAAAGAGCACACACTGTTATGTGAGCAAAAATAAAAATATGGGCAGTGTAAATCATACATAAGATCAGGACCACACACAGTCAGAGTGCTGATGATCTTATTTTCATAAACTAACACCCTTCAACATAAACAACTCAGCCAAGCTATGAACTTGTTTAATCAGAGACAAAATGCACATCTTGAATCAAACACATAAACACTGACAGTCCAGTGGGAGATATCACTTCTGATCAGTTGATGGTCCCTGAGGTCGGTGCTGCTTGATGATGGATAGCTGCACTGATTTCTGCACCTCATTATGAAATACATAGCAGTTATATAAGGTTAAATAATGTCATCTGCACAGCCAAGAGCTCAGATGTGTTTTTCATAAAGTTACTGCTGAATAAGTCTGGGGATAGAGCTTGATTTCTTACACAAACAATATGGAAAAAACAAATTAAATTATTTTTCTTTTATAAGAGCAAAGTCACAAGTTAATGACAATATTTTCACTCAGTTTAAAGTGATGGAATTTCATTAATAGTAAGATTAATAACTGTTTTATTAAACAAATACAAGGCAAAGAGTTTCATTTACATATACAGTTAACATACATGAAGTTATTCTCAGATCATCTTGAGACAAAGAGATCCATTGTATTTTAATGTTGCTTTTTGTTTAGATTTGATCCTGTGTTGATTCCATTTCCACTGAAATTACATATATTTTGCTAATGTTTTATCAACTGTATTCTTCTCAGTTTTCTGTTCAGAAAGATGTATGTGTATATAAAATGAGTATGATGTGTCACATCACAAATCTTATGAAATGTGGTGTGACATGTGAAATGTGCAGGTTTATAAGTTCCAGCACACAATAAAATGAGCCTGAACATTGTGGTGAAGCAGGAGACATCATATTGTGAGTCTTTAAACTTTGGATTTTAAAAACATTTACATATTCAAAGATCCAGAACAGTTTAGTGAGAAGCGTGACATGCTTTTAGGAGTTAAATTGAGCTTTTTGGGGGAAAAAACACAATGACACACAGCTTATTATTAAAAGCAGAGTAATTTCAAATGTCTTAAATGATAAATGGGAGGAACCTTGAAAAGCCAAACCTAATTTACACTTTCTAATGTCTTTATTTTTGCTGCTTTGTGAAAAACAGTTTTAACTTTACTTATTGTTTAATCTGGTAAACCAGGAGGCCATGGGAAGGAATTGGGCTGTTCTGTTTACTGTATCACCTCACTGACCTTGCCTCTCAGTCCTGACAGCTACATTATTGTTATTGGCCTCTATTGTTCCTCTCCCTCTTCAGCTCAACCAGCTGAAACAATACAACATCCACTGAGGTGCTGTGACTCCTCCAAATCAATGCATGTTTGTGGACAGTCTGTAATAATTAGACAGATGTGAAGATATTCACTCCTGCAAACTGATTAATAGCTATTGTCTCCCCAGGCATCTGCCCTGAAATAGTCCACTCATTCCTGGGCTGTCGTCACACAGAAGGAATGAGCTGCTGTGTTAAAATTTTGATTTTTTTCCCTCTAAAATCAGCAGCTGCAGGGAGGATGTGTGGTCTGGTCACCACAGCTTAGCTCAGTTTGATTTGGTCTTGCTCTGGTTGAAGAAAATCCCCCTGCTGAGAAGTTCAGTACTTGTTTCCAACCTGCAGAGGGAGATCTGACACTGCTTAACTGAACACCAAGGCTGTCAATAAAACAATATGTCTAATACCAATCACTATGGTGCAGAAGAATGGATTAATAGACTTACTGCTGCTGAAAAAAACTGCATTGTAGTGTGACCTAAAAAGTGTGCCTGTTTGCAGACTTACCATCTGGGAACAGTTTTAGTCAAACTCTCTTCAGGGTGATGCATTTTGTAAGCATTTGATACACTTTGTTCCAAACGCGATGAATCTACTGGACTAAAGACACAGCAGTCACGTCATGATCCTCCCTGTGGATGTGCTGTTTGGGTAAAAAAACAGCTATGCTACAGGCTAGAAGGACTCCAGTCACTCTGATCCACTGTAAAGTCTCAGTGATGATAAACATACAAACCTACAAGCGAGGGGAAAGGTGCAACTCTGTATTGTCTGAATCAGGAGTTAGTGTAAATAAGTGTGTCCACCTGCAGGTGATCAGATAAGGTCACGTGAATCATATGACAGAACAGCTGAAACTAGACCACTGTGCATCACACTGTAGTACCTTTCCGATCAGGTTTTAATTAACAGTATTGAAGAAAAAGTGAATGAATGAGTCATTCAGGGAAGAAAAATCCACCTGACAAAGGAAAAGTGATATGGGATTTAAGTACATCAATTAAAGTTGCATAATGTCTGGAAAACAAGCTCATGCTGGCATTTGAAATCACCAGAGCATTTCTAAATTGTTGCAACAGAATTGTTTTTATCACATACATTCAGATCAAGATTACTGGCCGTTTACTTGTTGGGCAATATCAAATTAGTGCAATTCAATGGCACTGTCACGTAATCTTTCGTTAGCCTGGCTAACTGACTAGATAACTAGCTAGCTTTTGGATTGGTTCCTTGTCAGCTTCAGAGAAACTTTTTCTGGTCTTACCAGTGCCTGACTTGGGAAAGTACATTCGCTAGGACCAACAATCAGCACAGATAGATGCGAGATAGTGTTCGAAACTCAGTCATGCCGCATAAAACTGCAACACTCCTTCATAGTGAGACAGAAAGGCGTCAGTCTGAGCACAAAAACTGAGCACAGTTACCAGTGTTTGCTGGAAAAATGCATAGAGACAATGTTGTGAATTCACAAATAAATTATATTTATATAAGATATTAATTTTATTGGCATTTTGCTTACATGAGAGTTACATGAGAACAGTGGTGAAATACTAAAATGTAGCAATAAAACATGGTACAAATGATCTGTGACTAGTAAAAGTCTAAAACGTTACTTCAGTAACAGCAGAAAAGTAATATGAACAAAATAAATACTTAAAATACAAAAAGTATTCACAAGTGAGTAAAAGGCTGTTTTTCATAAAAATGCATATTATTGTAATTCTCATTAGCTGGTAAACGTAGGGCTAATTTTTTATGGACTTTACATACCTACCTACCTACTGCCAGGTAGATTTCTGCATTTTCTATTAATTACTGTGTCTGAATCCACAAAGTGACTAGTAACTACAGCTGTCATGTAAATTTAAGATAAAAACAGTAAAAAATACATTTCCATCTGAATGTGTGCTAATGTTATAAAATAAAGTACCTTACATTTGTACTTAAAGCTTTAATATGCAACTTAAGCACTAACATGAGAATCAAAATCAGTCACTAATAGTCCTTCCTCTCTCTGCTCTGCTGTGCTCTTCTGCTAGCTGCTATGCTCCACCATACTCTGCACGGTCCTTCAGGTATCAGTCATTTTCAAATTACAATAAATAAGCAGCTGCAAAACAAGCAGAAACCTGTGATTGGTTGAAAGGGCAAGCTTCACTCAAAAGGTTTTGTGCTGTCAATATCTCTGCTGAACAAATTCAAAAAATACACTACGTTTTAAAGTAGTAAATACATTTACTACTTGGGTAAATGCATTTCATTACTTTTCACAACTGCATGAGAACATCAGTGCCAATCTCGTATCTGTTCTTTAACTATGTGCCTGGGGCAACGAGACTGTTAGCATAGCTTAGCATAAATATGAAAAACAGTGGCTCCTCCTTATCAGTGAATCTGAAGTTCACTTATCAACATGTTTAGCCCATGCAAAAACTAAAAGGTGCTGCATTGATGTTGCTACCTTCTGACGCCAACTCTTTCCCCCTATTTCTGGCATTTGTGTGTTGTGTACCCTCTTGCAATGAAAGCAAATAGGTTTTTTTCCCCAAATGATTTCCCTTAACTATTTCCTTAAATTAAAAGCTGTTGGGATTTACACATAAATGCTCATTAGAAGATTTCATAACAACCTGGTGGTGAATTTAGCTGTGGTTTTTATTTTTGGATCCTGTCCTTTCTGACTGCACATCAAGAAACACATTGTTTTAAAAGGCAAAGTTCTCAAGTTGGAATTTAAAAATGTTCTTTTCAATGTTCAATAGTCTTGAGGTAGCTGGTGTGTCTGTACAGCAAATGTGAATAAATACTGAGACTAAAAATGTAATTTCACTTGATAGGAAATGTTGTACAGTAGCATTGCCCTAAAGTGAGTCATAGCCAATGTCAAAACAGCTGAAACCAGGTCAGATTTCATTATAACGCAATACCTTTACACTCAGGTTTTAATGAAAGGCGCTAAAGAGACAGTGAATGAATGAGTCAGCTTGAAAAAAATCCACTTGACAAAGGTAAAGCGATGTGAGGTTTAGACCTTCAAGTTGCACAATATCTGAAAAACAAGCTCATGATGACGATTCAAATCACGAGATTTTTTTTTCACATGCATTCAAATTAAGATTACTCATTGTTTTCTTGTTGTGCAATTTCAAAGTAATGCAAACAAACTGCACTGTCATCTAATCTTAACCTCTTCACTTCCCTTTATTTACTTTTAAGTGACAACACATATCAATTAGGATCTAAATGTAAGAGATTTGGCCATATTTTTTTGTCCACTGTGACTGTGCTGATTGAGATTACCTATTAAAAGAAGCAAACAAGACACACAAAAAACAAATAAACCCTTGTATAAATTCTTACACAACAGGTACTACGTATAAATAATATGTTTATTACGTTATATAACCACATTACAACAGAAATAGGAAATTACTACTTACAGAACTGTATTTATTAAGACGCTTTTTTTTTACATTTTAAAAACTATAAGCATAAATGCATGACTCTCACCCTGTTTCATGATCTTGTTAGATTTAGCAATGCATGATAGTTATGAAAGTAAAAGAGAAAAAAGGAAATCCAGAAAATTAATCAAAATTATTTAAAAATAACTCATGAAATACAGTACAGATACTAACAAGCATTATTAGGTTGTTGGCCTGAAATAAATGTATTGTATATGTAATAGGAATAGGAACTTTTCCTCATTTTCTTTTTCCTTTGTGGGCTGAACTTTCTGTTTTTTAAGTGCTCATAAGATCATAATATGTCTTAATATAAATTGCTGAGGTGTTTTCTATACAAACACCAGATTAAACGGAACTAGTTCTGGTGGGCAGTATTTTGTGTTCCAGTGGCAGGTGTATCACTTCAGGCTTGTACAAGGACACACAAACATACACATATCAGGTGTCACACACTCTGGTGGGAGTAGAATTCCTTTCAGATACTAAAACAAAAGAGGATAAAAAATAAAGCTGCTGTTTCTTGAGGAACTCAAACAAAAACAAAACTTCCGTTATCTCTGGACTTGGCTCAGTGTGGATAGACGACAGCAGAAATATACTTTCTGAATATTACTTGGCAGATTAGCTCAGGAATCTTGGCAGGGTTTGGTCATCAGAGACTGGTCGTAACAAAGTGAGGATATGCTGATTCAGCATAAAGAACACATTTAATTACCATTATCATCAACCATCCAAGAGGACCATCCGGCCCCAAGCCAGAAACCCCCTACCATCATCTGCCAATTCAAAGGCCTATTTTTAGGGGCCAAACTTCTCCTTTTCTCTGCTACTTTCTCACGTCCCCCCAGCTATTCTCTCAGCACTTATGCCTGGCTTTCTCATTGTTTCCGTCTTTTCTCCTTGTTGCCGCTCACAGTCTTTTTATTATTGATCAGATCAATTTGTTTCCATATTTTTTTTGTTCTTAAAATATAGCCAAAGAAAAAAATTCCAGTTATTCACTCAAGTAAATGTAGCAGTACCATGTTATACGTTATGTGAACAAAATTTACTTAAACTATGAAAAATATAAATTTTATTGTAATATCAAAAGGGGAAATCTATTTGGAGGAGGCACTCATACACACAGACATATATATGCAACCACAACAGACAAACCAGCAGTCTGAAACAATCCATGCACATTAAAATACAGCATAACATCCTGCACAAAAGTACTAAATATAGCCTAATAAAAGTAGACAAGTATAAAGTATAAATTTAAAAATATATAAAATACAAAAAATATAATCAAAAATCACAGCTGGGGTAGGCTCCGGCATTCCTGTGACCCTTGCAAGGACAAACGGTTAAGATAATCAAAAATGTATCAACATATGTGAGTTAAGGCACTTTACATAGTAAGGTTAAGACCTTACAGAGTTACTGTATATTGAAATCCCAACAAATCCCCCTTGAGAAAGCTCTAGGTGACAGTGGAGAGGAAAACCCCCTTTAACAAAAGAAACCTCAAGCAGAACCAGGCTCAGGGTGGGTGGCCATCTGCCTCAGCGGGCTGGGGTGAGTGGAAAGTAGAGAGAGGAAAGAACAGCAACAACAAAAACATTTGGCAGGTTGGTAGGTTTAGATGCTTGATTTAGAAAGCACTGGCATCAGTGTTATTACGTCAAATCATCATGCCTGGAACAGAACACACAATTCCCCAGGTAAAAACACTACAAGTCAACGTTGTTGTTGCTGACACACCAATCAGAACTTAAGGACAGTTAAAAGGGTAACGGGTCAATTCACTTGGTTTAAAACAATGGATCTACAAAGACCTGGAGGTAGAGGAAGAGGATACAGAAGAGGAGATGGACAATGCAAGGGGTTTTTCCCCACTGCCTGGCTAGGGCTAATGTGCCTGTGATGTTGATGATAATCTCTGCCCTGACCCAGAGCAGAGGCAGAAAAATGTGATTTCTTTTTTGTGTGTATGGGGTGACTGTGGCTTAGGAGGTAGAGTATGTTGTCTGTTAACTACTAGCTTGGTGGGTTTGATGACTTGAGTTAATAATATTGAATCTCAGTGTTTTCTATATGAGTACATGGTGCATGAGTAAAGTCCTTTATATAAAGTTCAACAGGAAGAGTGTTTAGAGTTTTGGGAAATGAGTCTGTGAAATGAGATGGTGTTTTGATTTGGCTGATGTATAGTTAACAGGCCTGATTATAGTGTGAAAGCAATTGAGAAAAACTGTTACAGCTTGCAACTTAAGCTAGCGCAGTGCACTCTCCCTTCTCTGCTACGCCCTACCACGCTCTGCACAGCACTTCAAGTATTAGTCATGATCAAAGCACAATAAATTTGACCGACATCTGTTTTGGTTCAAAGACAAGTTGCTAAAATTACTAATCCAGCAGAAAGAGTTGAAATGTGGTGATTGTTTAGAAGGGGTAACCTCAGTAAAAACATTTAGAAGCAAATATCTTTGCACCTCTGCTATGCTGTCTGTGACTGCACAAGAGGTGGTGATAGCAGCTCTCAGCAAAAAGACACTTTACAGCTCAGTAATATCTGGTTAATAATAAGGTAATAAGAGACAATAGCTCATTAATAAGATGGTAACTGTGGGTTATATTTCAGTAATAACAGGTTATATGGTTATTATGTTGACAATAAAAAGCAAAATCATGGTAGTTAAAAAATATAAAAAAAATAAAATAATAAGTAATAGCTTGATATATAAGCAATAGTATTATCTAGATTAGAGCTAGACAACCCTGGTCTTAAAGAGCTGCAGACCTGCTTGTTTTCCAACTATCTCTGCCCTTCTAACTGTCCTGGTAACTGATTACGTTGTAAGTTGTAAGTCCAGGGATGACTGCAAAACAAGCCGGGCTGTCGCTCTCTAGGAACGGAATCACCCACCCCTGACAAAAGACTTGAAAAAATATGTGGAAATAAAACACAAATTTCTAAAGTAGTTACCTGGAAACTACCGTTCCTACTGAAGCCATTTTAGGATACAGTTACAGCACAGGGCAAAATCCCCACCCCCTCTGTGCTACAAACATTTTCAGATAGATATAATGTTGCCGGTAAGTCTTTTTGACCTTAACATACTCATGTTCATAAGTATTTCATAAAATTATATTTTTGGGATAGAAAACATAGACACATGCAGCACAGTGTCAGGAAGGGGTAAGACACATTTGACAAAATGTCTTGCTTGCAGATCAAACTGTAAATATGAAATATAAACTCAATAATACATAATTGCATTTATGCATTTCCAACGGTTTCACAAAGACAAACTGTACTGTGAGTGTATATTCTTTAAGTATGATTACAATGTAAAATTTACTGACACATGTTATTGTCTAAATGAGACCCTGAGAAAACTGGGCCTTTTCCTGCTGCTAGTCAGGGTGGTGACAAAGAGGGAGAAGAACTCACACAATCAGGTTTGACCAGTTTACAGCAAACACTCACAGCCTTCATCCTTGTAGTGTACTTGTAAATTTCTTCTGCCAAAAACAATCCATATAAGCTATTTATAAATAGCATTTCGTAAGTTTCGTAAAGAGTGTGGTGGACTTGAGACGAAACAGGGAAGAGATGTAATTAATACACAAATATACAGGTACACTGCATTTCTTTTGCAAAGGCAGAGTGCAGAAAATGTGATATTCGTCAGAGTTTCACTATTGAAGCAGGTGTGTCAGGCTCCACACGCAATGAGAAACCACAAGATGAAGATCCAGGTACCTAAAATACGCTGTATTAAAAAAAACAAACAAACCAAAACCAAACTAACAAAAGCATTATTTATTTTGTTTACTGAAGACTCTGATCTCATACTCATGCAACTTATCCTATTGATAAAATATATTTTCACAATTAATATTATACACGTACGGTATAATTTATGTACACTAAAAGTTGCTGATGTGGTTTAAAGGTCCAATGGTTTCTAAACAATCACATCTAATTCAATTCATGGTGGATTTTACCATGCTGAAAAGAAATGTGTCTACTCATAGTGAGGAAGAAAACATGATGGTTTAGACCATGACTTGTAACTTTGCCAAGAGTCAAACAAGAGGAAAGCTCTGTGTAAACGAACCTGTGTAGCATGTTGAGGTGACCTGATGTCTGGTGGGCTAAAGTGTGATGTCCTAAGTTCAACTCTCACTCTGACCTTGTTGTTTTACACGCTATGCTCACTCTATCACAGTTTTTCTGTCTTTTGTCTCTTTGTAAATTGATTGTTCAAATGAATAAATGAAAGGACAAAAGGTGATGCTCAAAAAACATGTGTGCAATATATATATATATATATATACTGAATTAAGAAATAAAAGCAACTCCCTGCTTGCTGATCAAATTTGTTTCCAATTTGTACAGACTTTCCAGTCTGCACAGTTCAGCAAAGTTCAGATGTTGCAATCATTTCAAGAGGGTGTGTGTGTGTGTTTGGTAAGAGGCGCTAAAGACAGCTGATGTAATGGCTGCAAAACAGATTTCCATGAGTTTGTGTGACTGGAATACTTTCAAGGAAGATACTGTGTGGAAATCTTTTTTGATGGTACGTGTGTAAATGCACTCCAGTGACTTCAAGCAAGAGACAGATGTCAAATAAAAAGTTAAAAAATACTTTATTTACAACAAATTTCTTCTTTTTCTCACATTGACCCAATTTTATGTCTTTGGATCCCCCCCAGCCCCAGAAAATCTCATTGGTCAGACATAGTAGACACTTAGATACATCCATACAACAAAAAAATAATACAAGTAAATATATATTACACATTGCATATGTATATGTTTTAATGACATTCAACAAAAAAGATCAACTCTTAAAGGCACAATATTGTGTCTACTGTTTATTTTTCAATACAGAGCTGACATGATATTAACATGCCTTTTGTTGGCTTTCTCACAGTTTCTGCAGGTGAACGACACAAAAAATATGTTACAGTCAATAATCTGATTGATCTTTGGATAAAGCTGATAAAAATGAGATAGCACCTACACCCTGATGCCAAAACAAAAAATGTCTCCGCATTGTTTTGTTTGTGTTTGTGTGTGAGCGCAAGCATTCATGCATTTGTGCGTGTTCACAGAGGTATTAAAGCATGTACACACTGCTGCTGCCTATGATGGTTGTAACGCATGTAAATAAGCTGCACACAAAGAACACATACTGTACAGTGCGACATGTGGTGTATAATATTCACAGTGATACATTTCCCCTTAAGGCACTAGAAGCAGGCTGTGTTGAGCATTCAGAATTTGATGTTTGAGTCTGACAATAAAAAAGTCCCCACTCTTTTAGTTAGTCATAGACACTCACCCTGATTGGTGCACGAGGTGGTAGTTTCGTATTTAAGTTGGCAATACGAGTCAAAACAAAATGTCCAGGCTCAGCAGTGGCTAAATGACTGTGCACCACAAGGTATTCACATGCTGCTGTCTAGACAAGATTTAACATTCACATTCTGTCTTTCTTTCCTGGATTTCTCTTTTCCTGTTCTTCCCCATCTCTTTCTCAGTTTCAGTCAGTCAGTTGTCTGGCTGGGCACCTACCTTTTTTCAACACATGTCCTAAATTTAAAAATAAAATTGTTTTATTTTCTCTTTTATTTATTTTTCTTGCCATTTGCTACTTGTCCTTTTCTCCTGTCGAGTTCTAATACAAGTCCTTCATGATCTCCTGCAGCAATGGGTGTAAGCACATGTCCACCTCTGTCTTCTTCAGCAGCTGGATGAGGTGGACGTGGTCAGTGACAATCTGACGTAGATCAGTCATTTTCTGGAGCAGTTTAGCAAACAGCTGCACAGACTCTGGGTGATTTAGCTTAAGCTGAAGCTCCAGCGAGTGAAGCACCGTCTCCTGAAGCTGCTCGATGGGCTTCACATTCAGGAGGCCTGGTCGGTCTGTATGGGTTACAGAAACATTGAAACAGTGTGAAGACAGGAACAGGAGAGAGCTACAGGTCCACGGTACAATTAAAGGTACAATAAATTCAATATTCAGTACCGTTTAGGTTAACATTTATATAGGCTGAAAGTCTCACTATGCCTTACTAATAGACCCAGCGACATTACAGTATAGCTCCAGTATTTATAAAACTCAACTTCAGAGGTGTATAAAGTACACAAACTTAATACTCAAGTAAAAGTACAAAAGTAAAAGAATTCCACTAAGAAAACAGCTAATTTTAAACAATGTAGAATCTTATACTTTTAATAACATAATTGTAGAAGTCTGGTCCAGATTTGTTTGACAAATTCCCAGAGGTGAAAAAATGTGTTGTTGCCTACAAACTGTGGAACAAAAACAGACGTTGGTAAAAGTGGAGCTGATTTTAAACCACCGTATGTAATGACAGGACGTTAATCCATAAATGATACATCACTGTTTTGTTAATATATAATACTGTATAATGTAATATGTTAGCTTTCATCTGATCTGTAGTAGAGTAAAAATAACATAAAATGGGTATAAAATGGAACGTACAAGTACTTTAAAATTGTACTTAAGTACAGTGCGTGAGTAACTGTACTTAGTTACTTACCACCTCTGCTCTGCTTATCTTTATTTCAAGCCATAATCTTAGTCATTTAAGTTAATAACTGACTTAAATGTGTGATTTTAATGACCAGGTTCAAGGTCAGACTTTTATCAAGGAGTCACACGCAAACGTATAACATTAGAAGTGATTTGGAAATGTTAAGGAAAAATGTAAAGTAAGGTAAAATGTATCAACAGCTCGATTTGGTTATACAGCTGATATTAAATTGTTTGTTTCCAAGAAATTGAACTTTAAGTCAATGTACCCAATATAATTACTAGTTTTAGTAATTTATAAGATGTCATTGCTGCTGTCACGTTAACGTCTATTTGGACAATGTCAATGTACCAGGGAGAGGTGGGGTAGCTGTCTCATCAAATAGCCACCATTGTCCTGCACTCATGATGTATCTTCCTGTAACATCAGGTTGCCCATTAGTGTTTGCACTTCAAAAGATATGGGGAAGCGCTTTGTGCGATCGGATCTTGGTGGTCTTATCTTTAGTGTTGTCCACACATGATTTGATCAACCAAGACTCATTTTAAAACCAAAGCTAGATTTACTAAGATCACAAATAGGAAGTACTAAATTAGGTGTGCTATTCTGAAAATTGCACGTTTTGTTTATGGACATGTTGCAGGTGATCTACTAAGAAAAACTGCGTGATTGACAAAAGGTGCAAACATGGTGGAGACATACTGAAATGAAGAATCTGCGTTGTGTGTTTCATTGTTGTCGGCCATTGAGATTTTGGAGAGTGACCAGAGGAAAAGGGATCCAGAGGAAATGAAGCTGTTAGTAGGAGATGCTGATAATCAATTTGAAGAGCTACATCAATGAAATCTCAGTTTTACAGGAAGAAATGCTTTATGGAATAATTGTGCCTTTAACTCTCGGGAAACCAGCAACTCGAAGTCAGTGCATCCTGGTTTTTATGATAAACACATTCTTTGATTTCTCCTTTGGAGCCTAACAGTG
Organism: Ctenopoma kingsleyae; assembly: GCA_032353495.1. Lineage (NCBI taxonomy): Eukaryota > Metazoa > Chordata > Actinopteri > Anabantiformes > Anabantidae > Ctenopoma > Ctenopoma kingsleyae. The sequence goes on from JAUBNQ010000023.1 coordinate 16,210,397, forward strand.
GGCATCTGTGTGCAAGCAGATTGTACCTGCCTTTCAAAGTTATTAAATTCAGACACAATCCCAATCACCACATACTCATTTCAAAGATGCAGTACCCATTGCGCATCCTTAGTAGATCAGCTCCTACTGCTTTTTACAGTTGTTATAAAGTTTGCATGCAATTTAGTACATGTGAATTATGTACACACAAACCTGTAGCAAATAAGGCCCCAAGTGTAAATGTGTAATGCAATGAGTTAACAACGAAGCCTGTTAACAGCAGCCACCTTACAACACTTTGTATTTACATATTATTAAATACATATTTTGTACTGATACTACATTTCTGCCAGCCAGTATATTTTGTTGTAACTACATATCCTAAAGATTTATTGTTTAAAGTCACTTGGTGAAAGATATTACACATTTATACCACTATGCACTTTTAGCAGATCAATAATTTACATACATTATTAGTAAATATGGTTTTATGTTAAGGGTAGATGAGAAGATTGATGTCACTCTCATACCTGTCTGAAGCTGGTACCAGGAAATGGTTAGCTTAGCTTAACATAAACACTGGAACATCAACATAAAGAATGTTGAGCTTGCTAACACATCTAGTTAGTTTAATTTATCCAGAAACAGAACTGTAAAAATGACGACTTGTGGTTTTACTGGGAGACAGACCTTTTTGCAGCATTAGATCTTTATGAAACCATTAATGTCATGTCATGTCATTATATAAAATGGTTAAAATCAGACCCACTTTTACTTACGGCTGTTTCTGTTCCACAAGTTTGTAGGTAACGACACATTTTAGTCATAATTTTCACCTTTCACCAAACAAATCTAGACCAGACTTATTTATGATATCAACAGCATCTGATTCTATATTGTTTAAAACACACTGTTTTCTTAGTGGAGTACTTTACTTTAGTACTTTAAATAACATTTAGAGGTTGTACTTTAGCACTGTTACTTGAGTAGAAAAATGAAAGGGTACTTCACTACTTGTAATGGAGTACTTATAGTTGTGTATTGAGTTTGTGTACTTTACACACCTCTGGCTACGGGTATCTATGACATTTACAACTCTTCCTATTAGGAAAAACACTCACCCCCACTGAGGATAATGACAGCCAGAAACAGTGCCATGTCACTGTCGTCCAGCTCCAGCGTGTTGAACTTAACGGCGAACTCAAACTTTGGTTCCATCATTTGACAGAAAGGTTTCCTGAGACTCTTTAGGAACTCCCGTGTCATGAAGATCTGTCCGTAGGAGATCAGGGTCCCATCTTTGTTCATCAATGGCGCCATCATGATGATCAAGACTTCTATCACACCGTATTTCAGTAAAGTTACCTGAGAAAGAGTTGACGTGAAGAGCTGATAATTAAACTTCAGGGTAACAGCTAATTTGTTTCATAGTCATAAAACATGTCAATACGTGAAAAGAATCATCATCATGACAAAATGAATCATGAACAAGCACCTAAGACATCCTTGTATCTCACCTGATCATTGAGATCCAGATCAACAAATCCAGGGATGCTCTTGGCGAACTCTGTCACTTCTCTCACACCTTCAGCAGAGCGTGACTGACAGCTGTGAAAGAATCGTAGCTCCACAGTGTCTGCTGACGCCTCTCTGCTGATGCTCGTCATTCCCAAAACACCACACTCTGGCCCCATGTGAACTCCTGTGAACCCTGAAACTGAATGGGATTAATTTTCAATTAAATAAACTTTTCAGTTCTGTTGTACATACAGAAGAAAAAAACTGGACCAAACCCAGCAATGTGTTAAAATGGAACCAGCAACCAGAGTTTTTAAAGGTCATACACAAGGAAGGCAATACTATGAGATGATATTAACAAGCATGACATGCGATTGCTTGATTTAAGAAAAGGTAAAGTTTGAGAACTATATGAAATTATCTTGTAAACACTGTACTGTGAAAAACAGTACCACATAAAATGGACATCAGAAGTCAAATTATTGTTCCTGATGTCCATAGGTTTCTTGATAATATGATTTTCACACGATGACAAATAGTATTACTTCATACAGTCGTATAGTAGTAGTACTAACCTCCATGTCCAGCTGAAAGGATGGAAGGCTGCTGCTGGTGCTCCTGGATGGGTATCTGCCTGCAATTAATAAATTGCTCTCCTTCCATTAGAGACTTCATGTCATGTATGACAAAAGGCTGGAGACACAGAAGAGTGAATACGGAGGAAGAAGAAATTGTAGGAGTAAGAAAGAGCAGGTAGAGAAGGGTGGCAGAAAACAGAAAAAAAGAAATACTGAGCTTCAGTTCATTGAGGACACATGGATTACAGATCAAGTCATATATACTGTCTACCCATCTGTCAACTGTGGCCATGGATCATTTATCAGAATTGCAAAAACACAAGACTGCATATCTGATATGTCTGGTGGGCAAAGTAAATACATCTTTGCTGCAGGTTGAGGCAGACAAAAAACTCCATTTCTAGGTAAATGAAGCTTAACTAAGTCAAGCTTACTGTTTAGTGAAACACTGACAAAGACATGCACTGGCCTGAAAGATGAATAGTATCATTCATACACTTAAATCTTCCTTGTTCATTGTGGTAAAATGAAAAATTATATGTTCTACAGGAAGCTACAGCACAGTGTTTAAGGATTATTTTAAGCATACTGTATGTTATGTGAGTGAATTACACATACACTATTCGACTTTTTAGGAAAAACAGTGGAGGGGGGCTGACAATGAGTATAGTCACCATTTATCACTTTCCATTGCACTACATTTCACCGTGGAATATTATTGACCTATTTCATCCATGCTTAGATTTTCTAAGCAGCTATAACAAGGCAAAACTGTTCCAGGCAGTTTGCTGCTACAACTGTATTTAGTGACCTTAGTCTTGACTTGTGTTGTTTTATAACATTGCTAAGTTATATAGTTTGCTCATTCTGTAACACTGAAACATTTTAGGCATTTGTCATTACTTGCTGCCAAAGTTGCCCGTGATTAGCAACAATTACATATACTATCTTAAATTCAATTGAAATTGCATATGGTTTCAGTGTGCACAACATATACAAAGACAAAGCATGTGCTCATGTTGTCAGAAATAAAAAATGTATTGAGTGAAACACAAGTAACACTATGTGGTCTCAGGCTGGCTTTGTTTTTTAATTGGTCTAAAATTATGGACACAAAGTGAATTGCACACACACGTCACAGTCATAAGCTTTTACAAACTGCAATTATCAGTAATTGCCAAGCATAACACTTGTAAAAGCTGCTCTCTTCTTTCACCTTTGATGCTGTAGGTGGTGTGTTGATGGACTTAGAAATGACAGCTGATGACATGTTCAGAGAGATCATTGATTCCCAAGTTGTTTCAGGAGGTACGCTCAAACAAAGATTAAGTGCCATTTGGCTGCTATCATTGTGATATATCAAGCAGACAGAACAGTTGAAGACACTTCAAAAGCAAACTTGAAGATTTTCTTAATGTAGATTTTTTGTTTAAATGTATTCGTAAACATTAAAATTTCTTCACGTCATTTAACGATGATGACTCATCCCAACAAATACTGTAAACGGTGGAGTTTATAGTCTGCCACTTGTTTTTAATTTAATGTGGATTTCCGATTAGGTCTCTTTTGCATATTCAAAACCTTAGGTACAAAAACACAGAAATAGATGATATCTCACATTTTGATTCTTTCTGGCAACATGTTATCCTACAGTCCACTCACCAGACTGTAAATTATTAAATGTTGTCATAAATTAGTTCATGCCATTACTGTGTATTAGACTGCTGAGAAGCCACCATCCTGTCTCATAGCTTGACCACTGGAATCCGAAATATAATGTAACAGTCAAGCTACTGTATATAAAAACCACTCAACCCACTTTCCCCGTTATGTGAAACCCCGGAAAACTCAACTATATGGAGAAAAAGCTGACGGTTCAGAGCAACTAGTCCAGCAGCTAAGATCAGAGCAGAACGTACAGTATGTACAGTCAATGTTAATGATATGGTTGACATCTCGCTGGAATGTAAAGATAACTGAAGCTAAATGTTCAATGCAAATACTGTAAGTTTCCAAAGGAATGCAGACACTATACTACATCAACTTCTAACTGTGAATGTCAGTACATACATTAATCTAACATTAAAGCTACATTTTCTGTGAATCTGTGTGCTTGATTGACCGACTGATTGATACGCTGATTAACTGCACTTACTCTTTAGAAGTAAAACATTTTCTGTAGGAACTTTAGTAAATCCAGCAGAATGCAAAATCAGTAAAGAGGAGAGGTACACATGCAGAAAATTTACTTCATATATTGCACAAATGTAAAAACATATTTACATAAAATTACCCTTTGAGTGTGCCTGAAATAAACCTCAGTATTGTAAACTTACTGTACTGTACTACACTAGAAAGTTTAGTAATAGATTTTGGCTTATGCTGGCAAAATTCAGTCCTGGTTCCATAATACACACAAATAAATAAAAGTGAAGTAGAATTTAGGCAGCGCTACTTACTGCGTTGTCTCCAGTCTTCCCAGAGAGAATGGCCCTGGCCTTGGCCTTGGTGAGGGGGAAGTACTTCAGATAGGCTTCGTGCAGATGCCGGGCCAGGGCCCTCAGATCGGCTGCCTCCGGGTGCATGTGCTCCATGTCAGATGAGAACTCCGCCAGTAGTTTTTCCTTCTCTGCCTGAGGCATACGGCCAAAACGAATGGCTGGGAAAGGAAACGGAAAAAAATACATAAGCACATATATAGAAAAATATATTTTGCTTTTACTCTCAGGTCAACAGGCAGACACAGATAGACAGAAAACTAAGAATAATGACACAGATTTATACACACATGAAAACAAGCATACACTTACACATGCAAACTGGACATGCAAATGACAACTACTCAGTAAATATACTGTAAATCTGTAAATTATTTCTTGTAAATTTCCAGGTAAATGACAAAGTAAAAAAAACAAAACAACAGTCACCTCTAACAGTTCACATCATATTCATTGCTTAACATAAAAACAAAGTTTTAGTTTGTACCAAAACTACGCTAAAACTCCCAAAGTCCAATGAAAGGAAAAATACCCAATGTGCAGAACCTTTGTGTGTAAATAAATCTGTAAATGATATTCTGATTTCTGCAATTCAGACTTACCATATTTTTCCATTAGTTCAACTAGCAGAAAAAGATAGATGTTTTGGAATCAGTTTGCACAAAACACACACAGAACAAAAACACATCCTTCCTCTTAACCCTCATTGTCCAAAGTGATTAAAAAAGCACTGAAACCCAAAATTCTATGTCATACAGAAACACAACAAACAATTGATGAAATTTAAAATGCTTTTTTATACCACACTGCATTACCCTAAAATTTCCATACTTCTCCTAACCCAACAGTGTTAAGAAACAGTACAATTTCTTTTTGACTCTTGATTGTGTAATTGGTGTTGGTGTGTGAGTTTCTATAGTGAGTTTTTGGCTGCCTGTGACTTCCACCACGTTTTTTAAAATTTATTTAGCACATATCCAGTATTTTGACAGTATTTGTAACATTGTTAAATCAAATCCATGAAATAATTCACAGCCAAGGACAACCAAATACCTTACTACTAAATACAGAATGAAAAGCTGAAGAATAAATGACAAATCAGTCGAGACAGCTGAAATGTTTCTTTTACATGTTGCTCAAGAATACATTTGGGATTCACTTTTCTTTGCTAATCATTTCATAATTCCAGCTTTTAGTAACAACCCTTTCAGCTGCCCAGATGTCAACACATTAAGCATCTTATTGAAATTCAGATACAATATATTGTGTATAACACAAAGCTGTTCTTATAAACTTGTAAATACAGTCACTGCTCAAACAACTTGTTTAGATGACTCACTCAAATCATACCAACTTTCAATGAAAGGGAAAATCCAGACACATGACAAATGTTTCTCATATGATTTTATGAGGCGTACCTTGTGAAGCAATTATAAAATTCTATCTGTTTCATAATGTGTTTGTGTTTTTATTTGTAATAATGGCTTTACAGCTCACTGCACAACCTGAACAACATTTTTTTACACACTCTTACGCCCTCTCTGAAGGTAACATTAAGTGGTGAATTTACCCAACAAATGAGCCAAGTCTGGTTTTAATTTGAGGGTTTATTTTATATTTATGAATGTATATTTGACTACTTGTTGTTTATAACTTGACATTTTATTAATGTGACATTTGACTGTTTCTATATTTGGCTTCTATATCAGTCATAAAGACAGATACACTATTAAAAAAACAACTACTTTCTATGGATGAAAGACCGGAAAAAGGTATAATTGTAATTTAGCTTGTGTTGCATGTTCTTTGTAATTTACTTGAATTTGATGTTAAACTGGGAAATGGTTAAAACCTACATTTTTGTTCATGGATGTCATTTTGTATGCTTCCATTCAAGCCTGTGCTCTGCAGTGTATATGTGATTGTGTAATACTGATCATGCAACTTATGCAAATTAATACAAACTAAAGTGGCTTTACCACCAACTGGGCAACAAGCCCAAAGCAGTGACACAGCAAGTTGTAGAAATCAGTTGAGCGCTGTGTACTTTAAGAAGTCAATGATTGACAAAATAAAAGCCACACAGAGCAGATTTTCAAAGCACTGACTACACCTCATAAATTAACAGAGGCTGGGAGAGAGACAGAGTGATAAAACAACAGGAGAGAAGAAACACATAAATTACTAGTCTAAATGTGTTGTTGAGTTTTAAGTTCAACATAACCATGTTTGAAAAACACTAGAAAAAACTACTAACTAGAAAATACATTTTCTGAAAAATGTTTGGTATGCTCAGGCTGACATACAGCGCTTCAGTGCACAGAGCTTTGAGTTCCTAATCATCCAAGTCTAAATGCAATACCAGTGTTTTATTAATGTAAATAAGTTTATTTACATAGCATATTTCAAGAGCAGCTAAAACAATAAAAACAAATTAAATTAAACAAATGAAAACAACACACAAAAAAAGAAGACATACAAGATGCTGTGGGTAATGCTAAAGGGCAGCGTTTGTAATATCTACAGTATTAACCAACATACATTTCTATTAGAATGGGGCTGAACCCAGGGTCTATTATGCTGTGAAGAAACTGCGCATTACAGTTTTACACCAAATTTATCAACTTTGGCTAATTTCAGAATCAAAATTGCCAGACTGGTGTTGTGTAAAGTACAACTTGAGCGAAGTCATAACACAAAAAAAAAAAAAAATCAGGGATCTGGCTGAATATCTCAAATTTGGTTGGCTGTCTACAGTTAGGCAAAAGATGCTAGTTTGCCAATGCACACAAGGACATTTCAGGAGACAAAATCTGACCTCATGACCTGACTTCAACTGACGTATGTACAGCTTACAAGTTTCAGTGATCACTCTGTACAAATTTGTGCAGTGTGCCAATATGAACTGTGGTGCACTATTTGAAAATAGAGAAGTTGTTATTATGTTGGCAGTGTTGCACAAGCTGACTTATATTGACAATTGTCTTATTGTGTCAAACCTGTCTATCACATCGTCTTTCAGAGCACTACAACTTGTAATACTTAAGTTGTGTGATGGTGAGCTGAGAACGTTCAGAGATCACCAAAGTTCATATATCAAATGAATGTAAGCTGGAAGTTGTTCCACCCTTACAGGTGTGACAAAACTAACAGGAGAGGCAGGGAGGTGTCAATCAAATGTAATCTTTAGACGCCCACACAGTCATTAACTAAATGCTAAAACTCACCTGAGGAGGTGGAGCCTGAACATAATATGAAAAGAGCTACAGCTAGGCCCAACTGATGCACTCCAGTGCCTAAGAAAAGCTAACAAAACAAAACAATTCTGCAGAAGAACAGTGATGGGTGAGGGCAAAATAGTTTCACTGAGACTTCCCGAGATGTAATTCTGTATGTCGGAGTGCTTATTGCTGCTTGATACTGTAGCTTTTACATTATATTTCAGTATTTCCTCTGATTTCCACAAATCAAAGAACAAAAACAATATCTGTGGCAGATAGCAGGCAGTACAAATGAGAAAGTTCAAATCAGTTCAAATAAATTAACTATGTTGCACCTGGTGCAGTTAGAAATCATGCCTGAGAACATTTGTATATTTGTTGTCTGTAAATATAAACTGCTGCTGACTTTGTGGAGCTAACAAAATATGTGATCAGACGCAGGTTGCTAATCCGAACAGCAACAACAGCCAACGCAGCAGTAAACTAGCAACAACTAACACCTGATGATTTCACAGACAGCTGGTGCTGACAGAGTGTGGGAGGTTTGTCAGCTCCTCATCAGCTTGCAGTATTCAAAAACACCTGTGTGGGTGTACCATTTTTGTGTGTTTAAAATAGTCTGCAATTTTAATTTAAAGTTACTATACTAACAATGTGTGTGATATGGGTGTAATCACTAAAAACTTTTGTAACAATTGCTTAATTGCTGACTAAGATTGCGTGCTTATAAACTACTTAAATCAAAAAATGTTTTCAGTTTGATTGTAGGATATTTCTATGGTAGGATTTTTTGGGTTTTCCGTATAACTCTATATAGTTGCATATGTTTTACGTATAATTCTGTAAGATCTTGAACTTACAATGAGAAGAGCCTCAATGATTTTTGTTGTGATTTGGCACTATATAAATAAACTAAGCTTCAAAGTCTGCTAATTAACATCAGCAACTTCAGATCCTGACCATATCTGTCAAAGTCAGTAGTTGTTATCACACTCCATGATATATTAACTGAATTTAGCTTTACATATGCACGTTAGAAATAACTGCCCAGTGATTTTAGCAGCTTACCCCAACTTGAGAGTAAGTAATGGAGAGCCAGTGGGGCAGAGGGGTAAAGTTGGCCTTCATCCACCATTTTATCTTTAAGTCATCCCATTGGTGTGGCAGATACATTTCATTGCATGAGAGATGGGAACTGAAACATGACCCTAGGGTTGCAGTACAGGCTGAAGACCACAGAAGAAGCAACTCCTAACATACACGGCAGTGGCATACACTGCTGTATACATTACCACCACACTTCAAAGACCAAATTGGCTGCAGTGTGGTGAAGCTGCATCTGCTGTTCTCAGAGGGCATCAGATGCAGATGAGTTGGGCTGCAAGGAGGTGTTTCCTGGGCCACAGTTTTAAAGTAGAATTGCTTTTTTAACTTACATCTGCTTATTACCTGCATGTATAAATTAGGGGGTTTATTCTTGTATGAAAATGCATGAGTAACACAACTAGATGTACATAGTGAAAAATGAATCAAGCACAACATACATGATTGTTGTAAAAGGTGTGTATGTATTGCCATTTTACCGTTGTGTGACATGCCAACATTGAGGCACTTCTGGAAGCGACAGTATTGGCATTTGTTGCGGGACTTCTTGTGAATGCGACAGTGAAGATCACAGTGATCGTAGACCAGCTTTAGCCTGATTGTGCGTCTGAAGAAACCCTACAAAACAGAGAGACAGAGGCTATAGCAATTGTTGGTGTAGACATTTGCTCTACTCTGCTAATTCTGCTCCTTTTCTTAGAAATGGTTCCAGATCTGTGCCACAGCAGCACAGGAAATATGTATTTACCTATTTGTCTGATGCCATTTGTGTTGGGCTGACAAATAATACAAAAGAAGTATGATGGAACATAAAGTAAAGATAACTGTACTTTGTTAAGACTTCAGAGGAAAACAATATTGCACATATAAATAACAAAAACACTTGTATATAGTTAGAAGGCATCTATTTTTTCCTCTAAAGAATACATTTCTACTTGTATACATTTTCTACTACCTGATTGAAGGTACTTCTGGATGAAAAATGTCTGCTGAATAGATACAGATTTAATATTTGGTTCTATGAGGAAGTCAATCATACTGCCAATAAGAGTATTTATAGAGTTATATTGTAGTGTGGATTTGTACTTTGATGTTTTCAACCTTAGGACCTACGGACCCATAACACTTGGGCTTATCTCAGCTATTAACTATGCAATCATGGTCAAAGTATAAAAATACACATTTGGATATGAGTGGCTGGACACTGTGTTTGGTATCTGCATTCCTATAATACACATGTTCTTTTTTTAATCATAGGTTATTTAAAGAAAGAGGATGTTAAAGAGGGTCAACACTCCACCTCAATAAAGAATGTTTTCTGTTTTGAAACAATTAAGTGTTTCTCTGCTTGGCTGACCCTCTTCTGGTGAGTCTCCCTTGAGGCTTTAACAGAACAATGACTTCTGTACCTTACCTTCATTCAGCCTCTAAACATATAGTATGATTTACACTAAGTGGACAGAAAAACATTGTACACTGTAATGGATCCAACACAACAGTCTTGACAGTGCCAGAGAGATGCTAATGCTCAGGGCTATAGTTGGTGTCACAGTTTTTTGTAGTAATTTTTGCACTTTTAACATAAACATGCTTAAATTCATCTCAAAATAAGAAAATTACTTGTACACATATATACAAATATGAAATCACTTGTTAATAGATTAAATTATTGGTTGATATTTGTCTTTTCCTGAGATTTGTTAACAATATTATACTATATTACATACTTTAAATATAGTAGTATTTGTAAAATGTAAAATCTGTAAAAGCTTTTCATATCTTAAAATCATTATTGTCAGGAATCATTCAGACCAGTGAAAACTTTTTTTTAACCTAAATGAATAATAAGGACTGCTGCTGTTTATGAAAGTCTATATGACATGTCTTTGGAAGACATTGTCACAATTTATAGCTCTTCTTATAATGTCTCAATATTTCAAAGAAAATGGAAATATGTGTGAAACTTCCCCCACACTCTATTAGTTATTTATACTCTATATAGACAGACATAGTTTAAGGGGTTGGCTCTCTGTCTGCAGAAACACGAGCCTTTGTTGAGCCCTCGCAAAGTGGAAAATGTATGGGGCTTGTGGTTAGAGTGACAGACATCAAAAACATGAAAAAATGCACACTTCTCTCCATGCATTGTAGAATTATTTATTCCACCAACATGTTTCACCTAAGAGTGACACATGGTGACAGAAAAAGGAAGACTGGCAGAGAAACAAAACTGCGATTCGCAGTAGAAATTGCTACACCCATCACCATTTCCTGACATGAGTCTAAGATGGTATGACTGTCAATTTCTTTTTTTAATCTGAGGGTTAAATTTTGAGTGCAACAAACTATGCATTCTCCACTGCTGTACATTGTTAGTTAAGGCATATTATGTATTTCTAACATCAATGGAAGGCAGCTAATTTGTTAATCAACTAATGAAAATACAATATTATTCTCCAAAAAATCAATGTAATATGTAATACAAATACACACAAAAATAGCCCTTTAATTGTAATAATTGTAAAATATTTTCTTCAAGCAAAAATGCCAAATGTCAAGTTATTTCAGGCCTTTAAGTTGTTAAAGTTTGGAGCTTCATTGTCTTTTATAATAGCAAATTGAACATCTTCAGATTTTCCATCCATCCATTCATTATCCTGGTAGTACTCTTAAGAGTTGCAGGAGCCTACATCTTTAGATTTTAAACTGTTCAAATAAGTCCTCTTGAATAAAACAGAAAATAATGTGCTATTAAAAATAATAATTAACATAACTTGCAACCCTAGTGTTGTTTAATCGGGTGTTTGAACCCTCTCAGTTTGTTTATATATATTAGTTTCATCTTTACTCATGCTATCTTTCAGTCCTACCTTACACCCCTCACATGCATGGACGCCATAGTGAAACCCAGAGGCTTTGTCCCCACACACACGGCACTCAATGTTAAGCGCTGTTGCTGATGTATCATCTTGGAGCTTTGAGAAGACTGCACTGTCAGAGTACTGTGGAGGTGATTCTGGCTCCAGCTTGATTGAACCTGCTAGAAGAAAATTCATCAGGCTGCTAGGACATGCAGTAGGCATATAGACGAAAAGCTAAAATGTTCTTGATTCATGTACTACATCGACATTCAAGTTTAATACTTAGTTGGTGAAAGCTGATACTTACTCTGACTGTTTTCAGTACAAATCAATATTTTGCCCAACTCTACTCTTAATGTGGTACATGAAGCATTATAACATTAAGACTTACTTAGCTTAGCTTACTTGGGCTACTTAAATATTTAAAATTCTACATCATGCAAGTGAACTTTGACAAGTATAAAAAAGTACTGGATAACATGTTAAATCTTACTAAGCCACCACTCAGACTGGACTTACTGTGTGTGTTCAACTCCGTCCTGTAGCTGTGCCCATTTGTGTAGTCCATGTTGGTCAGGTGTTCTTCAGTCTGTGGTGGACTGGGGTCATAGGCTACACCAGCGGAAGAGATGGAGGATACAAGTGGGGGAGACAGGGAAGAAGGAACAGAGGAGGAGGAGATGGAGGCGTAGTCTAACGTGGCCAAGTGCTTCATGTCGAGGGAGTGGGAGCTGTCGTCCAGTTCTGGCAGGTCCACCGTGTTCAGACTGAAACCGACAGGCCAGGCTAGGAGCTGCTGGGTGTCCACCATGTCTACTGGTTCAAGACATGAAGCAGTGATGTGTTAGCTGATGCAATAAGGTTTGTTGATTGAATGTGGCCTTGTTAAAGGAAAACATTACTAGAAAAAAACAGAGGGAGGAGGGGAGAAGGAGGAAATTACAGACACTAAAACACTAGAGAAACTGAGGAAAGGACAAAGAAAGATGACTATGAAAATATACATAAATAAGCCCAGATGCATCATTGTACATAGTGTGAATGATTAAAATGTCCGTTCAGAAAAGTGTAAAACATAAACACCACATACAAACAGTGAGATCAGTACCCCCTCCTGCTTGTTCCTGCAGTCTGTCTGTTATCTAGTAAACAGGGAGGAAGATCGTGTCACAGGGAGTACAAGACGAACTCTGGCACTGAGGAACGTCTCATTTGCTCAAAACACTGCCTTCTTCTGCTGCTGTTTGGGTGACTTGCTGTGTGATTGCCCAACCAAAGGACACAGAAAACAGGACTGTTTGATCCTCTGTCTGAGGCCAAGGATGTAAGATTCTGACTTTTGCAGTGGAACGGACTTCATGTACTGAACTAGTAAATGTGTTATAGATGTAATTAGGAACTGGGCTGAAATAGAAAATTGCAATAACATTGTATGTCCAGAGCCTCTTTGAATTTATATTTTTAATTCCAAACTGCATTTTTTATGCAAACTATATAGTGCATATATATATTTAGAATTTATTTATACCTCAGCAGATGCAGTAGTCAAGATTTACAGCAGCGATACAATGATCTTTGAAGGTTTATGAACCCAAAGAATTGTTTTATATTTCTGCATAAATTTGACCTAAAACATGTCCTAAAAACTAGAAAATGGTAGTCCAATTAAACAAAAACCTTTATGTTTTTCATTTATTTCTGGTGGAACATGGTTGGACCAAATGACCAAATTCAGTTTGAGAGCCCCCATGTAGACAGCAGACATTTGTTGAAATTGCACCCCTTTTGACGCCAGACCAACCAGTCTATATGATTTGAATGGGATTAAAATGTATGTGGCATAGAAATGTCTGAATTAGGTTCAGGCACTAAATGAACAGGGTTAGGCTTAGTAAAAAATAACTTTAAAACTTAATGCTTCCTTAACTTCACATGACATTTGAACATTTGGATTACAATGTGCAAATAAAGTTATTTGGTTGTGATTAGGCATAAAGACATCTAGGTTAGGTTTAAAAACATAACATTTACTAAAAATTTTGCTTATTAGCCTTCAAAATGGCTGCATCCTTAAAAGCACACGACATTTTCCACACGATAAACACAGCGCTGCGACTGGTCGCGTTACTGGTTAATAACATCAATAGAAAGTATACTGGACTTGTACTCCGGTCTACTGTCTGAAAGTCCTGTGCTTTGTTGTGCCACCCCTCCACTCCAAGCTCCACCTGGAAAACTCTGAGGGTATGAATGGTGGGTGGCTGTGTAATGTTCACTACAGCTACTAGACGTAATCAAACGTATGTGTTGTATTTTTTCCTGCTGTTACAATCTAACTACAATGTTGTATTTCACTGCAGGGCAGTCTCAGAACTACAGTGGGTGGTGTTATATTGCTGGGTGTTATAACAGAGTTTCACACTCTACACCGATCTCTCTGTAAACTGGTAAATTATGACGATGACATGGTGAACGCAGTATTATTTTAAGCAGTAAGTTTGTTTATGAAACTCAAAATTCATTCAGATGAAGAAACTTCCTCTTCCCGAGGCAAAGTGTAATTTGTACAGTATGTTAATGACAAGACACATATGACAAGTCTAGACCATGAACTGAAAAATTGAAGTAGGAGATTACCACAAATTAAATTGCATATACAACTCAGACTTTATAGCTCCCTCGATGATGGCAAGCTGCCCTGGTCCAGACGCAGCAAAGCTGGTCTTAATCATGATGCTACCACCACTGTACTTCACACATAAGATTGTCATGCTGGAATGCAGTGTTTGGTCTTTGCCAAATAAAACGCTTCTTATTCAAGTCAAAAGTTCTACTATGGTTAATGTATTCATTCTTCCACTACCCTACTGGCTTATCAACATCGCCTTGAGTAAACTGCAGATGGGCAGCAATGCTCTTTTTGGAGATAAGTGGTTTTCTCCTTGCAACTCTGCCATGAACACTACTGTTGTTCAGTGTTTTGGTGGATGGTGGACTCCACAAAATTGATACTAGCCACAGCAAACAAGGCCTTCACTTTCCTAGACATTACTCAGGTATCCTTGCTTTTGGTGTACTTTTTGTTGGTTGACCACTCCTGGGGAGAGTAGCACTGGTGTTGAATGTTCTCCATTTGTGCATGATGTTTCCAAGCCAGCTGACTGGTAGAGTCCAGATTATTTTGTTAAATTTCCAGCCTTGTGTAAAGTACTTGTGTGAAAATCTGATCACATTCTAGGTCATATTTATGCATTTATTTATTCATAAATAAGAGTATCACTGTTTATACAACTGAATTGCAAAAATTACAGTGCCCATGTATACATGTTTTTGAAAACAGTGAAACTGTATGGCACAGATGAATAAACTATTACTATTAATTACTATAACTATTAGACAATACTTGATTTCATTGGTGGTCTTTGTCTTTTCCTGAGAGTTGTTGTCATTAAGAAAAATATAGTAAAATGTGAGCATTATTGCATTGAGAAAAAGTCTAATCAGATTTATACTACATAGCTCTAAGAATTAAGCTCTGTGTTGGTACAAATAAATGAAGGCTCTGCTGTTATTCCAACATCTAACTCAAATGGTCAGACATTGGAGGGGAGAAGTCAGCCGAGATGGCCAAAGTCCAGTCGTGAGAGGTTACTACAGTCTACACGAAAGCAAACCACATAAAAGGCTAAGATTGTGCAAGTGTTGTGAGGTAATGCACAGCTAAGTAGAATATGTTATTTTTTAGGATTTATTTACTTTAATTAAAAATGAGTGTATATGTTGAGTATGATTAATCAGCTGTGGTTATTTATGATAAAGTTTGGTTCATTGATTTAAGGAATAAACTATATCTATATAAACTATATCAACCTTCAAACATTTGTTAGTAGGATGGTTTTGCTGGCCTCATTATTTTCTTCTTTTCAGATATATAATATAGAACACACCTGATTTATCCTTTAAGATATATATATTATAATTTTGTTGAATTGAACAAAAGAACCCTGCAACATCAGATATGTCTTCTAAAGAAAAAGTTGATCCATTTTTTTTGTTTTTTTTAAATCAATACAGGAAACTACAACATTTAGCTTTCCCACACTTTCTTCTTTCTTAAGAGGGAGGAAGCCAGGCTTAAATTCTGGCCTTGATAACTAAAACTAGAAACTCTGTAAATGAAAAGACAGACAAGCAAGAGTTTATAAATAATCAATAGAGTACAGTCTGTACACTGAACCATCTGGATTGCCAAACAATCTTTTGTAACCAACACTGAATCTCAAAATAAACCTCCTCTAATCAACGGTGAATGTGTGATTGGGAAAAAAATGTGTAACAAAGAATGCATTGACTTATGCAACAGGATAAAACTAAAATAGCAATACTCAGATGGCACCGTAGCACCAGGTATAAAAATGGCTTGAAATGTATCCAAATTACTCAGTTAAAACATCCCTGTGGAACAAACATCCTCCTCTCTCAGCTACTTATTGTTTCCTTTTTACTTCATTGGAATGTGGCAGTGAAAATCAGCGGGGGATCCACTTAAAATTCACATTGTGACATTGTTTAAGAACAAGAGAGAGACACAGTGTGTGTGGCATGTTTGTGTGTATATGTGTGTCCATAGGCTCTAGCTTCCACCAACTTGGAAGCTGCTGCAGGGAAAATGCTGACTATTAATAACCAGAGAATTCTAGTTATTTTTCCATTTGTTGGCTGTATGCCAGGCAATCCAAACCTAAGTAACACAGACCCTGGTTGGCATTGAATCACATGGAGGCACAAATCTAAAGGAAGGCAGAGCTCCCAAGATGAAGAGTGAGAGAGATAAAGAAAGAGGGGTGACAGAGAGTGTGAGTCCCTAGACCGCTTCAAAATCAAACAGCACTCTAAGGATTTCAAGAAAAAAACCCTTATCTTAGGAAATTCTCTGTATGCTCTATACTGAACACAACTTGAAAAGAAAGTTGCAGCCTGTCAGTTAAACCAAGGTACTTAAATCATGTCCTAATTGAAGATAAAACAAGTTTACACTCTAACTTCTCCTCGGCAAAATCTACTGAATTCAACATGTTTGTATCTGTGAGTACTGTAAGGGCAAACAACCTGTCTAACATAACAAAAAGTGACAGATGATTACTAAGGGTTATGCAGTATGTACTGTATTGTAAACTGTGTGTGGGTGTGTGTGTGTCCGTGTGCGTGTGTGAGAGCACATGCTTGACAATGACAATGGACCTAATGCCTCTTGCCTGTTCTTAGATTTCCACATGTTAGAACTTGTCTTCCAGGTAAGAGAAGTGTGTAGGAGTACTTTCTATAAGCTATTGCCTCAGCCATGACATAATAAGAAAAGTCCAACGGCAAACTGACAAGCAGGTCTGGCAAGCTAAAGTAACTACACAGGCTAGACTGATACTGTGTGAGACCTACAGCAGAGAGCATCAACCATTTAATATAAAATCATTATAATTATAAAAATAAACACAAATGCATTAAAACAGGAGAGGAATAAGCAAAAGTACACTCTGACATAAAAGTCTTAATATTAAATAAAATTATACTGTTATGTCATACTACATTATACTGTACAATAATAATAATAATGTTAGCTTTAAGAGTGGTAAGGATTCTGTTCTCACAGCCTGAAACTACCAGTTCTGGAAGAAGACATGAAACCAAGAGAAATGTGAAATCTGTCCCTCAGGGACAACATTGCAAAACCAGTGAAATATTTTTAATGTTCATATTTCTTAACAACAGGAATGATTTGGTCCAAGTCAGACTGAAGCAAAGGCTGAAGTACATATTACTGCACACAAACTGGCTGAGGTCCTTCATCTTTATCTACCTTTCTACTTTAAATTTTCTTTCTTCAAGTCATGTGCAAAAAAAATGGAACAGAAAAACAACTCAACAAAATTTCACCAAAAAGACTACAAGAATGCGAAAAGCTAACAATTTATAAGCCCTGCAGTCAGAGAATATCCAGTATCGTCATCACTTTTCCAGAGGGTGTAGAAGACTCCTACACTCCTATATAGAAGGAGTCGATTAACAATCAGGCAAGAAAACGCACAAAGTGAGGAGTAGTTTATGACATGACAGAAGTCAACGCAGAACCCGGTCTGGTATATTTACTACCATGAGAGACAAAAGACAGGACCTGTCCTGCTGCATTCAGAGACATTAATAGTTATCTCCTCTCTTTGAAAAAACAAAACTCTCTGTGAGGGTGAGAGCTACAACACTGTCAAAACACACAATCACTTGATCAAAAGCACTGTTAACAAATTTTGATATTTTATTATTTTATTTTATTTTGCATTCCTACATTTGATGGTATTTGAATCATAGCAAACTATTATGTTTTTTAGATATAATAATTAAGTTAAGTCACACCACATGAACGTAGCTATAAATATATGGCCTCTTGACTTGAATACATATGCTTAATTTAGCTTTATATATAGTGTAATTTAACACTTGACAAGTGTTTTTGCCTATATAACATCTGTACCGTCAATGGTGGTTTTCTTTCTTGTGCACACTAACTCATTTATATTATCACACTTGTCCGGTGTGTACAAATGTGTGTATGTGTAACACATGCACACAGACAGAGAGAGAGAAAGTTAGTGCTCAGAGCCCTGTGACTTCCTGACCTCTTCATGTAAAACAGCATGTGGTTCAGCGTCAGTGACTAAAACAAAGATATGCCCGCCTGCATGTCTGCCTCACAGTCTCCACTTTGAAATGGTTGAAGTGTGCTTGATTTTTGCATGTAAATGTCATAAAAGCTACCATTCTGTTCCACTCTTCAGGAAATTGGCACTTTTTTTCTACTTTGCTGGTGTGAAGCCACTATGGGTAGAATTACCTTTAAGGGCCTTCCCCTTTTGCACCTAAATGATCAAACAGGTGATTAATGGAAAACAAACGCACCCAAAGTGTCACTCAGAGGTCTGGACTGCCCTCTTGACAGAAACTAGAGTCTCCTTGTGTCTGAACACCCACTAGCTCGGTTGGTACTGGATTTACTCATAAACCTTCAAAGTCTGACACAGTGGGAGGTTAAAAACCACAATCTCTGGCTGATTGGCACAGCTCTGAGTAAAACAGCACTCAGACATCATCCCTTTGATTTCTGTTAGATTTCCTGTCTAATTTTTGAATTTCAACTTCCAAAGCTTGGAAAGTGGAGCACTGATGAGCATCAGGTCAACCTGAGGTCAGGTTGAACCAGCCGCAACACAACGGGCACATATCAAAGTAAATCATGCATTTAACAAACATGCACAGATAAGTTTGGATTATTATACCATTAAAGATATTCTTTAACCCTAAAATATTTCTTATCTAATTCTAGCTTTAACATTGAGTCTTTATGTCAAAACAGGTTTGTGAAGAACAAGAAATATAACACTGAACAGATAAATAAAAAATTACATATGAAGCCAACAAACATGAACTAGTTACAGATATTGCTTTCATTAACTTTTGGGGAAAAACCTGAGAGAAAATCTTAGAACAGCCAGTTGTTGCACGTACCAAATATCACAACATAATCTTGCACCCAAACCCAAGCAAGCTGTCTGAGAGGAGGAATACAACATATGAAACAAAACTGGTTGACCTACAGCATCACACTGATAAGGACTACTCTCAACAGACTAAAAGTGGAAATGAACTAACCACACATGATTATCTGTACAAATGCATTCAGTGCAGTTATCCGACAGCCTAAAGTAGCAATAGACTGGTCTTTTTATTCATTATGGCTATCCAGAGCCACGCATTGATTTAACATGATTAATTTAACTACAGCAACAGGCACAGGCACACACACACACACACACACGCACACACACACACACACACACACACAGAGTAGAGGACAGTCCACTCACCCTGTCT
>JAUBNQ010000023.1:16230175-16255972 GCA_032353495.1 Ctenopoma kingsleyae
CACACACACACACACACACACGCACACACACACACACACACACACACAGAGTAGAGGACAGTCCACTCACCCTGTCTCTCCCGTTTCAGAGCGTTCAGTGTCTGCCCACTGATCAGCAACTAAGTGACAGTGGCAGTGACAGGAGAAGAGAATTTGTGTATTTTTGTGTGTGTATGTGGTCATGCTTTTCCTCAGGAAGTGATGACCGATAGAAAGGGAACTACACACACACACACACACACATATTTTCTCTCTGACAGAGTCTGGACTCAGCAGAAGTTCAGACAGCTAACTATCATGTGGTTTGTGTGTGTGTGGGGAGGGGGTGGGGGTGGGGGGGGTGTCTTTAATTCCTAATTTTTTATGTGTGCATGTCTTGTAATTGTACAGTATGTGCTTTGTATGGACACCGGTGAGCTTTAAGGTGATTTTTTATATGTGTGTGCTCCTGAGTGTGTGTGCTACAGTGGGTGTGTGTGTAAGGTGGTAGACATCAGATGCAGATGATTTCCTGTTGCTTCACTCTGACAGCCGACCTCATCATGCCTCTCTGGTTGCACTTCTCTCCTTCCTCTCAGTCACTAAGTGTCGATGTGACACCAGTGACACACTCACTTCTGTCTCCTCATGCAATACTGACACAATACAAGCCTGCTAGTTCTCTCGTTTTATTTGAAAAATAAATAAACAATGGTTATTTGTAGACATGTATGTCTAACTAAAACACATGTTATCTTATTATTCCTGTGAAGTAAACAGACTTCAGCAGGGTAACAGAAATAGTCAATGTGCACCATCTTTTCAAAGTAAAAATAAATACAAGGAGACAGCACAAGGTAAAACAGTGCACAAGCAATTCATTCCGCAAGTAACATCATAGAGTAATTTGTGCAAACTCAGTAAAATACACAGTAAGCTTTGCATATGTCCAGATCAAACAGGAGAGAACTGCTTTCTTCTTATTGACTGTGACATAAGTTACGTGACTACACAGGGGTGCACAGAAAAATACATATTAAAACATACGTAACAAAGATGTGGTGGTGGTGGTGTAGTGGTTAGCACTGACACCTCACAGCAAGAAGGGCCAGGGTTTGAATCCACAGGTGAGGCAGGTGCCTTTCTGTGTGGAGTTTGTATGTTCTCCGCCTGTGGGTTTTCCTCAGTTACTCTAACTTCCTCCCACCATCCAGAGACATGCATGTTAGGTTAACTGGTGAATCTAAATCATCCGCAGGTGTGAATGGTTGTTTGTCTCTATATGTCAGCCCTGCAATAGACTCGCAACCTGTCTAGGGTGTACCCCACCTCCTGCCAAAAGATAGATGAGATAGGCTACAGCTCTCCCATTACCCTTTTGAGAACAAGAGGTTAAGATAATGGATGAATGGATGTAACAAAGGTACCCCTAAACACACTTTTAACTGAAAAACCATGAAACAATAGTCATGGACGTACAACAGAAAATTTGGGCTGTCTGAACCATTCAGAGACAGAGACCTCAGCTTATCTGCTACCAACAATCATGCACTCTCCACTCATAACCATATTATTTTGTCCAAAAGGTCCACGGACAACAGGCACGAGTATTCACATTACTTTGACAGTAGCTTTCAATACGCCACTCCCTTACCACAAGTATTCACTGGGACAAGAACGCATCCTTCTAACAATGCAATACTGAGAAATAGTTTTTTGAAAGATAAAAGCAAAAAATGTTTATGCGTTACAGTTACATGAGATTGCTGCTTGGTGTATCATACACTATTATCCTAATGTTCATAAAATTGATTTTAACCAACAATGAAAAGATTATGATGTGTGTGGAACATGGGGTGGGTGTTACATTACAGGACGATACATCTGTTGATGTAACTGTTCATATAAAATTACTTCAGCATTTGGGCCCATTTCAAGGCAGTACAAAATACAGTTATTTTACAGACTTACACAAGTTATCTGCCCACACCATGACAGATCTAACACTGTGTTTAACAGTTAGGGGTAAAAAAAACTACAGTGCTGTAGGTTGAAGGCATAAACCTCAGGTGCAAGTTGAAACTGCATCTAAAAACCTCAGGTGTGGGGAAAAACTGTGAAAAATGACTCATCACATGTGTTTCCATCCATCAAGAGACTAGTTTTGTGTTTCTGTTCACCAGCCATGCTTTTTGGGTATGTCGCATTTGGAAATTGCATCATGAAAAATAACCCATTATCAATTTAACCAAAATATAAGTTGGATTTTGACATCTAATGCAACACCCAGTGAATACAGTGTTGAGTGTTCAGTGACAAGTACTAGTTTTTAGTAGGTCAAATGGAATTTTTTGTACAGATGTATGCCTCTTTACTAAGACTTCACTTCTGGTGTGCCCAACCAGAGCTTTACCAACAGAATTGAACTCTGAATGTGTGTTCACCCTAAAAGATGCATAAATAGCAACAGACCTTGTGATTTTTTGCTGCTTACTATTTACCCACTAACTCTTGTCGCCAAGGGGCTGTATCGTGTTATTCGATGAACCAGTGGATATGTAACATAAGCGCACTGAGGAATAGGTGAAGCCAGGGGCAGACTAGCTGAGAATTACGCAGACTGGACAACCACTACCATCATAACCAGTTTGTTTGGGTCTTGACAGAATTAACTGGACAGCCAAGTTAGGAAAATGGTTAGGGTACAATTAAGATGATGATTAAGATGATAACTATGCTCTCATGTCTGTACCAGCACCTCCACAGCTCAGTAACTAACATGTTTAATCTCACTGTATTATCACTCAAATTACATTTATAATCAGCTGTACTGTTGTAATGTGTGCCGACCCCAGTAGACTTCAGTATTTATGAAAAAATCAAATGTTTAACTATAACAGGCTCACATAGCTGCAACAATTTTGAAACAAAAAAGGACTAACTTGTCAAATCTGTCAGCTCACCTTTTTCAATGTCTATTATCCATTGTGACTCTATGATCAGCTTGCCAGATTCACATATAGCCATGCTTCTCTTCACTGTTGTTCAGGATTTGTTCTACAATGCTGTCAGAACTATAATGTGACTGGAATCTGCAGTGGGCATTGTATTACAGGTCAATATGGTGCCTGAACTCCATTGAACAACACTTTGGTGGACTATAAAGAATCTTAACTAGGGATGCTCCGATCAGGTTTTTTGCTGCCAATTCCTATACCGATCACCAATGAGTGCCGATCACCAATACCGATCACCGATACCGATCACATGGATTGGCTGTAAATTTTATCAATTTATTATAGGTAGAAGATTGGTGTGTTTTGTGTGGTATTAAATTATAATGGTCCAGAATTAGACCTGGCATAGCTTAATGGCATATCTATATTTATTGCTTTTAACTACTGTGTATCTAAATGTCCCAGTGATGATTGCTGCCTGCTAATTACACTAATAATACAGTGATTATTTCTGGCCTTGTCCTTCTTTCTGATTGTATGACAAAAAAATATGCATGTATGGGATGTTCTCTGGATCTATAGTGCTTAAGAAAAAGAAATTACTACTAATTTACCTGTAGTTTATTCGTTGTGTTGAAGCATTTTAACAAGCTTCCCCCACGAGGTATGCATGTGTTGCAGGATGCAAACTTTACATCACTCTCACAGACAGTGTAAAAGTTCCACAAGGCAGACATTTGTTTATCGTTTGCTGCCGTGCGCCTGCGCAGTGTGAAGGAAAGGGGGAGGGGGACGCTACACTGCACACAGGACCTCTGCAGGCTGCAAAATATGAGCTACAGGTGATTGGCTTTTGTGATCGGCAATGAAAGGCATTGATCGCCGATCACATACTTTTTCTCGGAAATCAGCCGATACTGATCGGTGGCCGATCTATCAGAGCATCCCTAATCTTAACACTTTCATGCAGAAGAAGTACACATTCAAAGACACTAACACACATTATGCTGCATATATTTGCATGCGGCATGTAGCCAGATTGGGACTTAAGGACTAACTTTTAAACTGAAATACACACAGTGAAAGAAAGACATTGAAGACAATGAGAGGGAGAGGGTGAGAGAGAGCAGCGTCCGCTGTAGCATATATCTCTCCATATGCAGCTCTCTGGGAATCTGCAGTTTTCACAATAATCTAAGGACATGAACTTTCCCCTAATTCCTTTAAATAGTTATGAGTTAATGGCTGATGAGTCCCTTGAGCCCGAAGGGCTTCCTTACTGGATAGGGGGAAGGAGTGGTGCATGCTGTCAATACCTAACACACACACACACACACACACACACACACACACACACACACACACACACACACACACTGTCATGTTTAAAGACATATGTGTTATGAGCACACATATATGCACAGCATAAATAAAATGCAGTTCAGGGCACTCCTTCCATTTATGACAAGAGACCTAAGTCAAACACACACCTCACAGCCTGAGAGGTGTTGGGTTTAATACAGGGTACAAGGGTTAGAGAGGGTGGAGAACAAGGAGGCGGATGAAGATGAAAAGGAAAGGCAGCCACTGAGGTAAACAACTGATTCTTTCTATTCAATTGTTATTTATGATGACATCATATACAGTTGGTTGATCATTTTATGTCAGTGTGATCTCAGCTGTGGGAGTTGTGTGAGAAATCACAGAGGTGATGAAGATAAATAGCTAAACTTGTGTTTTGACAAATACAGGGAGTGAGAGGAGGGCAACATAGTAGGAAGAGGGAGAGGTACAATGTCGGAAGGGTCATGCCCTGTTCCTCGAAGTGGAGAGGAAAAGACGGGAGTGTGTTCCCTTCAGCTGTTTAGCTGGACAATAACAAAACAACACATGACGTGGTTCTCTTTGACAGAATATACTGTAAATATGTGTGCTGGGAAAGGTTTACGCAGAAGAAGTGGAGAAAGAATTGTATGTGAAAAGGAAGTTTCAAGGAAATTAGTAAAAATAAGAGTCAGACTTGGCTCCACGGTTGACTGTTTGCTCACCTCCTCACCTGAACAACGATTGTCCTATCATGGCTTAGAAGTGTTAATGACACACAACAGGTCTCTCAAATGTTAGCATGACTATATAATGTGTAAGGTCTTAAACCTTACACTGTAAAGTGCCCTGAGATGACTTATGTTGTGAATTGGCACTATATAAATAAAGTTGAACGGAATTGAATTGAATGACTGACTACCTTGTGTACTACCTGTACAAGTTACTTTCTACTTAAAAAACTGGTTATTTAAAAAAACTGTGTTGAAGCAGATCCTAGATACTAGATTAATGAATAATCTCTGTATAATAATACAATCTCTGTGTTGCTTGTCCAATTAGTAAAGTGGTCAACATGGTTACATTCTAGTAAAATTATCCATGTATCCATCCATTATCTTAACCACTTGTCTTCATAAGGGTCATGAGAGTGCTGGAGCCTATTCCAGCTCTCATAGGGTGAGAGGCAGGGTACACCCTGGACAGGTCGCTAGTCTATCGCAGGGCTGATATATAGAGACAAACAACCATTCACACTCCAATTTACACGTAAGGACAATTCAGAGTCAACATTTAACCTAACATGCATGTCTTTGGATAGTTGAAGGAAGCCGGAGTACCTGGAGAAAACCCACAAAGGCATGTGGAGAACATACAAACTCCACACAGAAAGGCACCTGACTGACCTGTGCATTTGAACCTGCATCCTTCTTGCTGTGAGACAATAGTGCTAACTAATTCTACAGTGCAACTGGAATAAAAGCTCTATATTGTTCCTTTATCTATATGTGTTTGAGTTGGATCATCAGCTGGTCAAATGATTTTTTTTTCTTTGAAAGATGAAGCTTTAGCCTCAACATCTTAGCATGCATCAAGTGCATAAGGACACAGTGTCACAAAAACCACTGTCATATTCAGCAGTAAATCTGCCCTGCTATCACACTAAGTATTTGCCCATTTTTTTACATATTTGTCACAATTAAATTATTCATATGATTAAATGAATTTCAATGTTATACAAAAATAATGTAATAACCTGAGTAAATACAAAACACTTTTAAATTAGTTTTTAAATTATTATTTTACATTTATTAAGGAAAAAGCTCTTTGAATTCTTTGAAAAGCCAGAGTCCAGTTTCAGTTGCCACATCCAGGCCTGATTACTGCCAGACATGTTGAATCAAGAAATCACTTATAAAAAATAGAAGCTGTCTGACAAAGCGAAGCAACATAAAGAGCAACATATCTAAAGGAATTAAAAAACAGAAGAATAACTAAGTAATAAGGGTCTTGACAGAATTAAAAGGGTTACAAACTTAGAACAGCAGTGAACCCTCCCAGGAGTGGCTGGCCTACCAAAATTACTCCAAGAGCACAACAACAACTCATAGGGAGGTCATAAAAGAACCCTGAACAATATACCAACAAACTTGGTGGTGGTAGTGTGATGGTCTGGGGCTGCTTTGCAGCAGACATGGATGACTTTCCATAATTGATGGAAACATGAATTCTGCACTCTACCAGAAAATACTGAAGGAGAATGTTCGGCCATCTGTACGTGACCTTAAGCTCAAGCACACTAGGGGTATGCAGTAGCACAATGACACGAAACACACCAGCAAGTCTGAATGGCTCAAAAAATTAAAAATCCGGACTTAACTCTATTAAGATGCTGTGGCATGGCCTTAAACAGGCCGTTTATGCTCAGAAACCATGGCTGAATTAAAACAATTCTGAAGAGAAGAGTGGGCCAAAATTTCTCCACAGACAAAGTCCAAAGACTCGCTTGATTGCATTTATTGCTGCCAAGGGTGGTACAAACACTTAGTAGGTTTAGGGAACAATTACTTTTTCACATAGGGGTAGGCAGGTTTGGACGGTTTGAAATTGAACAAATGAAATAATCATTTAAAAACTGCATTTTGCATTTACTCAGGTTATCTTTGTGCAATATTCAAAATGGTTTGATGATCTGAGTCATTTAAGTGTGACAAATATGTAAAAATAAAAATAAATCAGGAATACTAATACTTCAAATACTTGACAGCTTTGTATGCCATAAATGACTGGCAAGCGTAACAACAATAACTAAGAGAGTACAGCTCAGCAAAGAGTTTGTTTAACAATATGTTGAAAAAATGACAGATGTAACTGGAACTACAAGAAGAGACAGAGGGAGTACTATTGACAGTCACTGTTCCTCTTCATATTTCCATGGTCCTTTGGCATTTGACATTTATTAGCCAATTTTAAATTGAGGGGGCAGATTACATTCATCATACATCATCCCAGTAAGACCTGAACTGGTGATGTCTCAAGTAGTGCCACATCCAGTGAACCCATGGACAACCTTGTGCACATAAAGTCTGAGTCAGTCTTCAGTTCCCACTAGAGACCAAGGTTTTGACCTGAGGAGCTGCTGTTTGCTCCCACATCTTTCTAAAAGGGAAAATAGGACAAAGGTTGCTGAATATCCCTACTGTCTGTTGAATAATATCTATGTTAAAGTGCATTGGCAAGAAAATACTTATTAGTTTATTTGTAAATCTGGGAGGATAGGGATGCCGATGGAACCATCCTTGTTTTGGCCTTGAAATATATCTAACCTGAAGCTTTGTTAAATACCTGTCTGATTTCTGACTTCTTGTTAGCGATGTTTCTAAACTGCATTGAAGTGAACTTGGTGAGTTACATATGACCTAGTCTATTTTAAGCTATAAAAATAATTGGGTCTGTCATATTATTAAAAACATCAGATGAATTCAGTGCTCTGTGAATAATTTATCTAAATTAATCGCATGCATCAATTTTGGCTGTTCAAAGTATTTACAAATATTTCAATCTAAATGACTTTTGGCAGATCAAAAAACAACAATCAATTAAGATAATGTTAAAATTTAATGTTCTGTTTGATTTCAGAATAAGAACATTTTTTTCACTGTCCATATGCAATAATGGCCATAACAATCAAAACTATGGTCTAATATGCTGAAAAAATACATTTAAAAGTCCTTTAGCAACAAGAACGACAGAACGCATGATAGAATGACTGTTAGTCGGTCTCTCAGTTTGTGTATGAATGTCTAGTCGAGTGTGGCTTGACAAGGATGGCTGCTAGTGTTAGCATCAGGGGCTGTGCTAGCTCAGACCAGCTGCAGTGATACAAGTTCTCTGAGAGAACAATGTTTTATTAACAGTTTGATCTGGGTGTTGTTAAATGTAAATGTTCCATTCATGGGGCCACATAGAGTCTTCTTGTCTGCCCTTTTAAGTCAAAAATAATAATAATAATCTTATTTTGATAGCCTTAAAAATAACAGCTACAGGTAGCCTGCAGCACAGCAATGAATTTGCTGTAGTTAATCAATAATGAAAATAATGATTGGTGGCAATTTTTACTGCAACCAATAGATTATAATCAGACATACTTTTTAATGTCCACAATATAAAGCATGCGACTTGTAAGCAGAGATGGGTGATACTAGAAATAACATCTTACTTTTGCTATGGTAATTTATTATTAGGCAGTATAAGGAAAATGGTGTCTTGCACACAGCTACACAGCAATCATATCAAAAACACTAGCATTTTAAGACAGTTCAATTTGTGGGGTGTGAAAAATGTCACTTAATGTAAGTGTGAATTGGAGGAAATGATAGAGAAAACATCGAAATTTAATTTCACCTGTAGAGAAATTAATGTGTTTTCAAATTTGATCAGCAAAGTGTGGACAAGACCAGAAAGCTGTTAAGACCTTGCATTCTGAGTTCTCAACCAGACAAAAACTGCATTTGGTGCAAAGACAACTGAAAACTCCATTTGATGTTGTCCTGAATGAGTCACTTCATAGATGGCAGATGTTGCGATTGAAGTATTTTCTCTCCACAACATCTTATCATCATTGAAAAAGAGAAAATGTGAACAGGTGTAATGATTACAGCTGATTCATTTGGTGAAAAGCTCTGTAGATACTGCAAATTAGAATTACATCACTTTCTTCACTTCCACTATCTAATACACTGTGTTGTAAATGCAGATCCTCATTAATTACAGTAAAAACACTGATCCAGGAAGACACACACTTCAGTTCAGTCAAGAAGAGAGGATATCGTGGTTCCACAGAGTGCAACACACATAAAGGATTAACTAGTAGAGCTGAATTTTTCATATGCAAACAACCTGCTTGTCTGCCAAATTTGTTTGCTGCCAAAATAAATCTAATTCTGCAGCTAATAATACCACTTTAAGTAGACAGTAAATTGCGAAATTGTTGGCTTTGTAGTTAATAATTACACCTAATTAAAAAAACCCACTGATGACTGTAAGGCTAAACTGCATCGACGTGGTCATCTGATCAAACCAAATCAAAGAAGGACTTTCTGACAGCGTTCAAAATATCAATAAGAAAAGCTGAGTTATAGTAAACAAACCAGGATGTCAGCGGTGTAGAGGCAAAAGTGGTTAACTATCTGTGGGCTGAAACAGAGCGTGTCACTTGCTTTCTATCTGTATATTCATGTTACAAATGCACAGTTGCAAATATTCCTTCCTTTCATGCAGTGATTACTGTAGGTTTATCTCTCAGAGATTTTTATGTGTAACTATATAAAGGTAGTGCAACAATTGCTCCTTCTTCTTCTAGAATTTCAAAAATAAATTTTTGAAAGCCAATATGAATAGTTGTCTAGAGGCATCTTAAGAAGCATGGTCTATGTCTTTCATTAAACAAAACATTGCATTGAAGTATGTTGTCTACAGTGTTAAACTTGACTTTCAGGCCATGTGAGGGACAACATAAACATAGCATGGTATCTTGAGACACTCCTTTCATTTATGACAACAGATCAAAGTCCAAATTTGTCTCAGTCATTCACACACAGGCACACACAGACATGCATACACACCTCTCTGTAGGAATTATAACTAGATAAGAAATAATTCTCTGACTTGCAGTGTATCATGACAGTCACATATTTTAAGCAGATTTAACAGAGAAGACAAAATGTTTTACATTTCCTGAGATTTTAATCCGATTCTAATTATCATTGTCTATTTTCTATGCTAGACACACCTTTTGGTACATAAAAGATGTGAAACTCAAACAGCTACCAAACAACTGATGCCTGAAACACAAATATAACAACTATGCTGTCATTGTCTAATTGAAATGACTGTTAAGAAAACTACTGAATTAATCAGAGACACAACCTTTAATAACTTCTCCAAAACAGAGATTATTTCACAACCACAAATTTATCATATGTTCTCCTACTTTAAAATAGCAATGTTACGTCAGTGATGATTTTATAACCTTTTCCGAAAAAGTGCTTCATATGTTGCAGAATTAAGATCCCTAAAGTTAATCATAATGGAATTATCTCTAAAACCTAAATGCTCAACTTTTCAGGAAGTGTGAATAAATAGTTGATTTGTGCTTTGCGACCTTTTCCGTTTATCTGTCATTAACTGTCATATTTTTAACAATCAAGCTGGCTTTTTAGGGAGAGCATCCTACTTCTAGTTAAAGGCAATTTCTTGCTATTGTTTATTTGACTTTTCCACCTAATTGTCAGTTTTTAAGTTGTTTTAAAGATATACTGTATGTTATGTTTTACTTGATTGAGTATTAGACAACATAATGGCAGTACACACAAGTACACACAGATTATTCAACAAGTTTTAGCTCATTTACAATTAACAATGTGAACTTTATATGCCTGGCAACTATTTTCTGCAGACTGATTGCGGATCATCAGACAGCAACTGGTTTTAGTAAACTTCTAGAGAATTTCACATTGCTTCAAGCAAATAATCTATCATAGAGCCATAAGTGTATGATAAAGTTAAGAGTCATGTTCAGCTGCATCAGCACAAGCAAGCACGGAATCTACACTGACTGGCCACTTTAGGAAGTACACCTGTACCATCTACTGCAATCCAATACAGCAGCTATGCCATCGATTTGACTTACATAAGGTCATAATTTCCCAGTTTTTGTTGAAACTGTCAGAAAATGTGATCATTTTACTATATGTTTATTATTGAGGTCATAATGGGTGGTGGAGTTAGGAGGTGTTTCTAATGTTTTGGCCACCCTATTTACATAAATGATGGGGTCAGTCTGAGTCTTGTGCAACACACTGATAAGTCCTCCTTCGAAGTACCATTATTATATCATAATAAAAGAATTTGAATTTAACAGTTCATATCAGCGAGTACAAACGATACAGCAAACTTCAGCGAGAAATCAGTGTTGGCCCCTGAGCTTGTGTCCACATTACTGCTGAGTCACAGCCAAGCATTTCCAGTCATTTCCAAAACACAATACTGCCTGAACACCTGAAATTCCTTGACAAAGAGGACAAAGATGTGAAAGAAGTATTTATAGAATATATAGGAAGACTGTTTATTCATGCAAACCTATCCCTCTAATGGAGTTGCTCATAAAAACTGCTTATCATTAAAAATGCAGAGGGAGTAAGACACTCACCTGAGAAGTTGTAACAGTTTTGATGGTTTAAATCACTGCCTGGTGTTTGCATGTCAAACTCACGCTCACACTGTGGACCAACACCTGTCCGTGCGCCAGTTGTGAGTCGTATGACCGCACCCCCCACCCCTACCATCACCACCCCCACCATCACCACCCCCATCTGTATACCACTGGCAGTCCGTCATACTGTGCGCCCACCTTCACAAACTATTACATCCGACAGACGTAGTTCTTTACAAGAGATTGTTTTTCACAGGAGCATATAAGATGTTAAGATGTTTCATTTTAAAGTTTTTTTTCAACAAATTAGATATTAATAATGTTGTTTCTTTCAGAAAATAAACCAAGTTTTAACATTAGTGGCAGGGCAGATTTTGCAGTACCTCTTTACAATGTATTGTGTAGCAATGTCTAACTATTCTTTATTAAACAGACTCGGTCATGACGGATTTAAATACCTAAAGGTGGTTTCCAGTGTTTTACCATGCTGCCAACAGTTTCAC
Source organism: Ctenopoma kingsleyae (assembly GCA_032353495.1). Classification (NCBI taxonomy): domain Eukaryota; kingdom Metazoa; phylum Chordata; class Actinopteri; order Anabantiformes; family Anabantidae; genus Ctenopoma; species Ctenopoma kingsleyae. Next base: position 16,242,151 of record JAUBNQ010000023.1, read on the forward strand.
AACACTCACAGCGGAGCACACAGTGAACCGAGCAGAAGGTGACTGACCTGATCAGTGTGGTGAAACGCAGAGCAGACAGAGTCCACTTGCAGTTTCTGAAGCTGGATCGTCTTCTTTGGTCGTAAAAAAAATGGTGAGTCAGCCTTGAGAGACCGTGGCGTCTCTTCGCTTTCACCCGAGCGCAGTGTCAAAGTGGTCTGGTCTGTTTGCTGCGGACGTTTCTGGTCATGCTGCTGTTGCGGTCGGTGTCTGGCTTCCTCTCTCTCCTCCCTCCTTTCAACACAACCGCACGGGATCCTGAGGACACACGCAAGGGCATCAAATTACCGCTTAACGTTACAGCTTTCACTTGAACCCCACTGAGGATTTCCTCAGTCATTTTCAGTATGGAGGAGACAGGTAGTTGATTCGATTCTTCGTGTATTGTTAAACATAGAATTTTGGGTTAAGCGTAAGTTAAATAATTAGTTTGGTATTTTGGCTAACAGGTGCATTTGCTTTCTTGCTGAGAGTAAACAGTTAGCTAACGTTAAGCTAGTTGTGCAGCTAGTGATGTTAAGCTAGGCGGTTGACACCTCTAATGTTCTTTAGTGTATGAGCCTGCAAACGTGAAGAAACAGCTTGCCAGCTTTGTCCAAAACAAACAAACAAACAAACAAGCAGCCAAAATAAAAATTACTTACCACCACCACAAAAACTTTAAGGAAATGTAAAAATTTCAAGTTGTCCTTGTGGCGTTATGTGCCAGTTTGGAGCCGTTGCCAGGAAACCGTCTGAGGCTAAAAAGTAGTAGAGCCCATTAAAAAATAGTTCCGCTATGATCGTAAGTTTTACATTTCAGCAGTATGTTTTTCCAGATTTAACAAACAACGTGTAATATGTTTATTTTATATAAAAATTTATATTACGGTTTGTCATCAGGAAACAGCCAGAGTGTTTCCTGTTTTTATGCTATGCTATAGCTTTATATTTAGGTTACAATGCTGACAAAGTTGAGAGTGGTATCAACCAGACTGCAGTGTAAAGTGTAAAGTAAATGCCCTGCTTGCAAAAATGTACGAAATAAAATGTAAAAGTACTCTGTAAAAGTATGTGACTACTATATTTTTTCATGCTGGACAAATTGTCACGTTTTCTTTGTAAAATTAATAAGCATTTGATAACAAAAGTGAAATAAATGTAGTGGAGTAGAAGTACAATATAGCATAAAATGGATGTACTCAAGTAAACTACTACTATATAGAAATTTTACTTAATGTAAGCTCAATACTCGAATAAATGTACTTGTAATAATGAATAGATGTCAAGTATTACATTTATCTTGCATATATCTTGAAAATGAGTAAGTGCATTTCTCAGAATATTGATCTTTTCCTTTAAGACATAACTACCTGTCTATGGCTGGCTTGTTTTCTTGGCTGATGGTAGGGTCTGCCCCTCTGGACTACTAATGACTAATGGGATCGTTATAGTCACTTGTCTGGTATTAGTCGTGTTTATGTACATGCTTTTCTCATAAAGCTAAGTAAGTAAGAAATACAGTAAACAGACAATTTGTCACATTCTGTAATTAAATCAACCCAGTTTCTAGTCAAGGTAATGATATGACCGTGCAGTGACTACTGTAATTGTTTTGTGGAAGACAAACTGTTGGATGATTTTATTCATTTTCTTCTAACTTGTAATCTACTGTTTGACAAATTGAGATTCAGTGCACTGTCTGTGCAAGAAACAGACACAACAAGTAGCCGATATGCTGCAACTCTATAGACTTTGTTGTAGATTTGAGAACCCTAGACTAACCTCAACTTAAACCTCACTCTATTTATAACCATCAACCAAACACTAAAATCTACAGGCTATTCTTTTTGCTCAAAGCAGCCGTGGTTCTTGATATCTTTTTTCAACCGACTTATCTTGAAATCACATCTTGTAATCTCGAGGTATCGGATGTTGTATTGTTGTAAATTTCGCATTTACAATGCCAGAGGCAGCTTTTCTTAAGATCGTGCATTTAAATGTTCAACATTCAACCCACCTACTTGACACATGAGATGTAAATAGTTTTAAATGTCCATCATAACAAATGAAACTAATAATGTTTAGATTTAAATGTGGCATCATCTTAGCCCTGCTGGTGAAATGTTTTTCTGAAAGCGCCGGTCTTCTGGTAGCTCACAGACACTCAACAGGCAGCAGAGCAGGCTGGTGAAGAAATGTTTCAACAAACAAAAAGGTCAGTCCGTGAAAAAATAAATGTTCCCGTTTTTTGTCAAAGTGTCTTTTGACCAGAGTCTGACCTTCTGTCAATTCTGCTGGTGAAGCTCTTTCACTGAATGGTGCTGGCTGGGTAGTGAAAGTACAGTTCATTTTGAATCTCATTTTGTATATCAATCATAATGAATATATTATAATTATTCACTATAGAGACCTCTGTCATGAAATGTTGTGTGGTTTGGCGGTCTTATTGTCTTCTGTGATCTGTTACCGTGGTGAATGTGTCACTTTGCAACAATTATTAATTTCTTTTGTACAGGTGCACAGAGTAGATAGATAATTGTGCTGCCAAACTGATTATAAAAATAGTGTGAATAAGTGTGAAGACATACTTGAGAGGTTAGTTATACATTTCAACCAGTTTTAAAAGCATTAAAACATTAAAAAGAAAATGTGCTGCTTACTGTTCAGAAATCTGCCATCAAGTCTTACGTGATCACTTTTTTGAAACGGTGAAGTTCAACTGCAGTAGTCAGATTTTAGCTTCTTTTGATGTATCGGAACTTGACACCGTGAACTAAGACAGCTGGCACACTTTGCTTATTTACAGACCTACACACACACAATCTCTCGCTCTCTCACACATGTATAACAGTCCTCCCCACGCAGAATTTCTTAGTACTGAACTAAAGAAATGACACCCTTGAGAGTTTTGCTGTCACAAACAAAACGAAGCAATAATTTCTGATTGTTTATACAGTTCAGTCCCAGTGGAGTAGAGCTCTGGTATCTCAAAACGTTCATCATCAAATTGCTTTTGTGTCTTTACAAGACTCTCCTACGCTTTTATGACACGCGGATTATTATAAAGTTGAACTGACTTGTATCAGGCTGAGAAGGGGAGCAGGCTATTCAATATGGAAGTGTGCTGATGATAAAAATGAAACTGCTGAAATCAGCATGAGTGATGATGTTCTACACCAGGAAATGAGTCAAGTTGGCTTGATGTTCCCTCCGTTCTCAAATCTATTGGATTATATAAGCCTAAACTAAATTTGGATATTATGCTGTTTAATAAGTGCAATGATCTGTCCTGTCTCCTTATGTTCATACTCCGTCATTCTCAGTCTGGTTCCAGCATGTTGGGAAGAGCACCAAGATAAACAGGGTTTGGCTTGTATAGGCTTGCATTGGTGCGTTAGCCACCCACGTCCATGTCCCTATGAGCAGTGTGATGGAGACGTTCCCACAGATCTCAACTGGTTCGTCATCCCATGGACCAAGAACCAAGAGCAGAGCATGTTTCCTCTGTCTCCATTTTACATATGGTGTAGAAAATGTGTATTTGAACTTTGTTTGTGAAATTATTTTAATCATCAGCCTTACAGTTCGAATACGGTGTAAAAATTATTCATACTTATTATTAATAAAAGAAAGTCAATCTTCCCTTGTTAGTGGTTTCCTTTATGGTTTGTGTCATTAAAAGAAGGACATGAAATTATTTCGTAAGAAAAACTTGAAGGAACATAGAAAAGAAATATGTAAACATGAGCGGCAAACAGCTACTCGTGTTATATGAAGTGTGTTAAAGAGGCCAGTGTCCTAAAATGAGAATTTGAAAGATGAGCTGTATTATACAAAGATAAAAAAACAAGGAGCAACAAATATTACAGCTTATAACCTTATCTAGCATCGTAAAAAAACAATAGGACCCATAATGCTAGACATTTGATATATGTTTAGCAGTGTAATAGATCTGTCTTGCTCCTGCCTTGCAACAGAACTAAACATAAAAACCTGTCTTCACACAAATCTTTTCAGATGAGAAATAGACTCATGTACAGTGTTTCCAAATGTTTACAGTGCCATCTGTTGGCTCAGCAGATGTACTTCAACCATTCCATCCTTAAAATTGGGCACAAGACTGTACTTCTGAATACACTATGTGGATGCACAACTCAGTGAAAATGGCTTGCTGACACCACAGGACACTCACAATATGATGAGACTGATTCTGCTCAAATCAAACAAAACAAAACAATTAGAACAACTGTCAAAACAATTAGTTTGTCATTCACAACAGAATAGGACTTCTCATACATTTAAGCAAATCGCATTGTTTCGGTACATGTGTGTAAAAGTAAAAGTACAATTCTCCACAAATCTGCACAAAAATCATTTGTATATGCCTCAAGATCAAAACTTTATTATGTTTGTTTATTCTGAATGAAGTTGTCAACTTTATTATTTGAGTATCTTGTTAGAAACTTATCTATTCAATTGTCAAAATGTATCAAAAATACTTGGATATGCTGTCCATGCTATTCATCCATCCACCGCAGGGCACAGGGACAGATGTCTCATTGAATGCCATGAATGCTGCATGTGAGGACATCTCAGGTGAACGATGCAAGGTTGTATGGTTGTGCTATAGGCAAGGAGATTTTTTTCCTCTGGTGCACTGCAAAGGAAAACATCAGATGTGATGTTGATGAAAATATCTGGCCAGACTGACGGGATGGAAGAAAGGAAGGATGGAATTATAATTTGTGGGACTGTCATTGTGAAAAAGTATATCTGCATTTTTACCAGTATGAACAAACAATAACAAAACAACTTTTCATTTTGGTGACACTGGCCAATAATATTAATGTAAAGTTACTTCCAAAATTGCCATTACTGAGAGTGACACTGCAGTCAAATGGGGAGTGCATACACCAGTTATAATGTCATGGGTGCTTCCAGTTTGTCATCTGGAGGAAATAGGTTGAAGGACTTGTTTAGACATTATCTGCCTACTGATGTCCTTGAGCAATAACACAGAATAAACAGATGATGCTGATCTCACACTCTCTGGAGGGAGGAAAATCTGAAGAAAATTTCCATATTTTGCTCAACAAAGCATTATAATATACTGCTGTCACATAAGAGATCTGATGACTTCATTGGGAGCACAGTTCATGCTTTTCAGCAGTGTTTTAGACCCACAGTTGTTTGTTCTGACTAAACTGCAGTGGGAAACTGTGCTGAATCAGCCCTAGTGTTTAAACACATTTGGTGGTGAGTTTCCATTATATAGCACAAATTCACAAGTTCATTTCAGGGGGGGTCATGCTCTGTACAGCACATGATAGCCTGCATCTTTAGACTTGTGGTTTGGATAAGGAAAAACACACATAGAAATAGTGGAAGTGAAGAAAACTTGCGTTAGTGTGAATCCGTCCAAGAGCTGGAATGACCTCAACCACAAAACCCTTCTACCACAAGAAATCGATACAGTATGTTCTCTGATCAAGCAGTGCTTAGAAAATAGATGCTGAAACTGATAACTGTATGTAAATTATTTCTAATGTCAGCAGTTCAGTTGCAAAAAGTCACATCTGGTATGATTACAGTACAACTGTAGATATAATCTTAACTATACATTTCAAGTTTTTGAGAAACCATGTTGCAATCTGTGAAATAATGCAATAATAATATTTATTCTCTTTATTAATTGTTTGTGTTGATTATATCAAAAACAGTTCCTTTAATTGAACACAGATTGAAATTCTATATGGAGCTCAAATCTGGTTATCACAGTGTTTTTTTTCCTTGACTAGAATTTTTAGAAACTTCTCTAATGGGTGGATACTGAGAGAGTGATCCATGTTTTTTTAGGAGCAGGTTTAAAAAAAATGACTACTGCACAACAGCCTGATGTAACATTATAATTAAGACGGTAAAGGAGGATTCCTGTCATATATTATTGCACTGTGATTAAGATGAGAGGGGAAGGTTAAAACAGAGTAGTCATAATAGAAGCAGCAGAAGCCAAAATAATTGTATTGGTCACTAGTATGTTTCAAGCTAGGAACCAAGTGCTTTATAGCTCTTTGGAGAAAAGTGCAGTCATTTGCACTTGTTCTCTGAGTAGTAACTGACTCCCTCAAACAAAATACACAAGCATCAGCATGAATCTCAGTGAAACAGTGGAATGATGGAACCACATCTTTATTCATCTTTTATCTGTACAGAAAGAAAAGTCACCAGATCATGCAAAGCAGTATTGCATAACAAATAAAAACACAATACAAAACATACTGTATACTGTACCATAAATATAGAGCCTCAAAAAATAAATAAATCAGTTAATATATTACAAAAAATAAACTCCTGAGATGACACGTACATACATACAAATACAATATGTTATAATTTACTTGCAACATAGTACTGATGATGGATAAGCAGACAGGTTGATATGCAGTTCTTAAGTGTTGGAGATTTTTTTTTGTTTTACACATACAGTATAAACTTGCAGCAAGTTAACTGAAAATGACCAGTCAAGATACTGGGTTTATTCTAGGTTACCTTAAATTCAGTCCCACAACATACGTAAAGAGGATTAATCACAAAAACCAACACTTTAAATATGGCATATTAATCTGAAATCCAGCTTCTGACTACAGTAAAAAGCAACCTGGAAGGTCACCACTGATAGGAGTCTTAAAGGGAATGGAAGAATAAGGTATTTAACAGATACACAGGTCCTGTATGTATGATCATATTTATATTTGTATTATTTAACAGGGTAACAACGCTCAACGTGTTGAGGTGTTATTGCACTACTGTTTCAATGTGTTTTAATGAGAATAATCAACAAATTACAATACTGTTGATAGATCTACACAGAGGTGAAACAAGAAATCACCAGTAACAGCGAGAGACATGAGTTACTATTTGAAATGCATTCATTTACTTTTCAGGATTGATGTATTCAGTCTCATACCCTGGGAGCAATGCCACACAGCTGCAATCTATCTTGCTCTCAATAGCTATTGCAAACTGTTGAAGTAAATGAATGAATTCTGAGTTGTAATCAACCCAAGTCTGCACAGCTAACAAACATAGCTGTGAATTGAAAACATGTGCACAATAAGGCTACAACATCTAGAGAGAGAAGAAAGAGATGGAGGGCAAATCTCAACACTAATAGAGCTCCTTTCTGCTCCAAAAGTCACATCGAACCACTTGGAGGAGCCATGCATAACAACTGAACACAGATGAACGAACACATACTTCCAACTCCCTCACAATGAAAAACCAGGGTGGCAATGACAAGCCCAATAGTCAGCAGCCAAGGACCAGAGACAGTATGGCTGAATTTACACAAGAACAATTCCTTAAACATAGTTTTATCTCTTGCACTAACATCTTTACTAACCAAAATGTATTTAGTGTGAGAAAAAACATCAATTTTCAAATATCTGATTAATTTTTAAACATGTATAAATTCAGCCATTGAATAAAAGTTATGTCACTGACAAAATCTAATTGAAAGGTGCTTCTTTCTTTGTCTATTATTGGCTTGTTTCCCTTTATAATTATATATGTTTCTATTTATATACTGTATATATAGTGTATGTACATTCCATCTGTAATCTTGAATTTTATACTTTTACATCATATACCCCAGAAAGTGTTTAAGTGTCTTCTGGGAAAAAAATAAATGTTTTGTTATTCTTCATCCATCATTTATCCTAACTGCCTGTGTAGGCTGGAGCCTATCCCAGCTGTCATTGGGTGAGAGGCGGGGTACACCCTGGACAGGTCGCCAGTTTATCACAGGGCTGATATATAGAGACAAACGTTTCACACAACATTCACACCTACGGACAATTTAGAGTCACCAATTAACATGCATGTCTTGGATAGTGGGAGGAAGCCGGAGTACCCGGAGAGAACCCACGCAGACACAGGAAGGACATGCAAACTCCACACAGAGAGGCACCCCGCCGACCTGTGGATTCGAACCTGGGTCCTTCTTGTTGTTAGGCAACAGTGCTAACCACTGCATCATTGTGCCACCCATTATGTAATTCTACTTTATTCTATTCTATATTATATCAATGACGTAACTCCTTCCAATTACTCTGGCACAGCAATAATCACTGAACATCTTACCCAGCAGGCCTCACTGTTACTCACATAGAGAAGCTGAAAGTAGAGGAGAAGAGGGACCAGGACAGAGGGAATACAGTACAATTAACACACAAAGTTTAATCTCAGAGTGGTTCACATTTAATGTCGATCAAGTTATCACTGGCCAAAAGTAAAAGGAAGGCCAGAATCAATAACATGGTTCGGCTGTGTCTAGTCAGAGAAAAGGCTGGCAAAGGACTTCCGGAGATTGCGAATGGTCTCAGCCTTTGCCTCATCTTGGCCGTCGCCAGCAGAGGTTGAGACACCACGGAAGAAAGAGGAGTCGCTGAAGGCGTTGAAGGCATTGGTCAGGGACTGGGACTTACTGGGAGGGGGGAAGACGGGTGAGGAAAAAGATAGGGAGGAGAACAAGGCGTTGAGATGGAGAAGAAATGAGAGAATAAAAGAGGAATCAAAGACGGGGTAGGAGGAACAGGGCAATATTAGTGAGGAAGTATGAGAGGAGCAAAAACAGGGACATGTGTAAGAGGACAAGAAAACACGCATACACAATATACACAACAACCTTTGAGAAATATTACAAGTATATAATAATTTAAGCAACAGGACTGTCACATTACAGAACACAATTTTTAAAAAAAAGCTATTGTGAATAATTGTATGTCATCAAAATGTGGAATTAAAATATCTCTTCTTTTTTCTTATCAACAATGATGTTATGGTTCTTACTTCAGCAGAGGATGGGACTTTTGCTGGGATGCTGGCTGTTCTTCCACGGGGGGCTGGTTCTCAGCAGGGGCTGCAGCTGTTTCAGCTGGGACAGAATCGGGGGTGGAAGAAGGAGAGGCTGGTTTGGCCTGGGGCTGAGCCTTAGCTGGAGACTGGACATTAGGTGGGGACTGGCTAGCTTTAGCTGGGGACTGAACATGTGCTGGGGAAGGGGCTGAGGCAGTATCTGAGGCCTGACTGGGTGCCTGGGCTTGGGCAGCTGGCTGGGGTATAGGTGAAGCTTTAGGGGGAGGAGGGGTTTGTGGCTTTGGCTGGATCTGTGGCTTTGAATTCCTGCGTACAGGTGGAATGGGTTTGGCAGGTGGTGTTGGTTTTGGGGGCAACTCTTTTGGTTTGCCAGGAGCAGCGGATGGGGAGCCCTGAGGCTGTGGCTTGGGCTGCTCTGTGGTAGGAGCTGAGGATTGGGGAGAGGCTGGGGATCGAGCCGAGGCCTGAGGGGAGCCTGGAGCTGCTGCAGCTGCTGCTTTAGCTGGGGAAGATGGTGATGCTTTGGCTGGGGTGGAAGCAGAATCTGGGGCTGGCTTTGTGACGGACGGGGCTCTTGTCATCGGGGGAGGCCTCTGGACTGGAGGTTTGGTGACAGAGACAGCCTTCTGGACTGGGCTTGGCTTCTGAACCTGAGCTGGTTTCTGAGCTGGAGCTGGACCAGGTTTCTGGGTCTGGCTAGGTTTTGGTACTGGTTCAGATGCTCCCTTAGCTGACTCTGATGATGGGTCCACACTCTGTGATTTCACTGGTGCACCTACAATATTGATATAAGACATATATTAGATTATAGTTCCATACCTATATAACATATAAAGACACAAAGAGCAAACAAGCAAAAGGAGAGAGGGAAAGAGAAGAGAACGGAAATAAAACATAAGCTTAGTTATTCTGTAAATTTAGCACCTGTTTTTTTAGTGCAGCAGTTAGAAACCAGGCATTTGTAACATTTATCAAAGCATAACATTATACAGATAATGAAGTGTGTAGACATGCCCATCCACATAATGACCTCTCACATTCGTAAAAATAAAACCCTAACCAACTCGTCTATCAGGAACAGACTGGGTCAAAGCAGGCTCTGAATGTTTGAAGTGTTACGACCAGCAGGGGGAGGCAGATCAACAGTTAAGAGATAGAGACTCTCCCATCATGCCAAGTGTTAGTTGCTTTTTATGCACACCAGCTCATGTAACCCTTAGGAGGTAGTGTGGTGATAAAAAAAAAAGAGACAATGAGAGGAAAGAGCAAGTGATAAGGTTGAAAGAAAGTAAACAACAAGAGGAAGGAACAAAAAGAGAATATTGGCATCAATGTCTCAGTGACTCAAACACAGGCAACAAAGCAACATCATGCAAAACAAAAGACAATGATTATACATGCAGAGTAGGAAGTGACTTGGCAGGGATGAGTTTCCAGTGGCTTATTATTCACTTTAGTGGATACTGAAATAGGGTTTGTGTTATTATATGTTAAAGCCTCTGTAAAAAGTTTGGTTAATTTATGTTCACTATATGCATTTAATTTATCAATCACAATGACTTTATATATTTTTTTAATATAATGTCAATCATGAAAATTCATCCCAGACATTATCAGAGAGTCACTGCTGTCAGGCAGCTAAATGGCCATGAGTCTTACGTTTCAGAGTTTGTCATAAAGCATCCCAATAGTTGCTTAGGACTCACGACGCATAAAAGTCAAAGAAAATACCATTTGTACAAACATAATTAGTGATAAAAAGGGCGACACAATAATAATTTGCGTGGATACAAATCCTGAATTATAATTTTTTATGTTGTTTGCTGAGAGATTTCCTTTTTGCTACTTCATAATTACATTTTATTTGTTGACTGGTGTTAGACTTGAGTTTCACTTGGGGTAAATTGCAAATCAACAAACTTAGAACAAAACAAAATCTCTAAACATCAATCAGGAGAGATGAAAATCCAAAGACTCGATAATGTTTGTAACCAGATGATTTATGATTAAATAATTCAGGGGTTTTGATCCAAGCAAATAAGAAATGATCATGCAGAGAAAGAAAAAGATGCTTCTTTTTTTTAACCTTTTCATTAAACATATTATTATTATTATATTATTATTATAATTGCCAAGAAAAATATCTAGATCAGATATTATAACACAGAACAATGAGAGTTAATTGACACCCACTGACAACATCAAGCAGTTATTCACAAAGCATTTGGTTGTTGCATAAGAGGTCTTTGCTGCCTGGCAGAGGGAAATTATAAACTGATTTACACTAAGATTTACACTAATTTAAAGAAGGAAACCAAAACCAGACATTAATCAGATTAATCACAGGAACCCCACAGAAACTGTTGGCACAATCATCACAAACAGCAAATTTAAGATTGCACATTTCTTTCTATTTAATAAAGAAAATAATACATAAAGTTCACTATCCAACCATTTTTCACCACTTATTATCTTTGAGTGTCAGTAGGCATGTTAATCCCTAACAATTCCTGTAAAACTAAAAAGGCTGGCATTCGTAAAACACCCTGCATAAAAATATAAAAAACCAAATGGAGAACAGACATCTGCCACATTCATGCAACATGAGACAACATGCAAACACACACTCACTGACAAACTCCACTAATAATTGTTTTGATAATTTACCATGTTATACATAATTTGAGCACAGCTTTTAGTAGGCACATTTAGTTTTAACACACCGCCACACTAACACAAAAGCTACAGCTGCAATTAAGCTGGCTGCCGAAGTGCACTGTACTGTACATCTGCTTGTTAATTCAAGGGCAAGTCACACGTTAAAAAAACAACAAGGCCATAGCTTAAACACAGAGCAGAAACCTTTTTACACCTCAGTGCTGTTAACAGCTGTGGCCAGAGGCTTAATGTTTTTGGGCTGTCTGTAAAGATTGACCCATTCTCACGTACAGTATCTCAGGAATGCCTTCAAAACTGGCATAAATGTCCAGATGGTTCCAGGTCACTGTAGCTTCATGTCCGTCCCTTTGTCATCAATACAATGTCTCAGGAATGGCTAAAGGGAATTTCATTACATCTGTCACAAACGTCCATTTGGACACAAGTTTGAACCAAGTAAAATTATTCTGGAAAGACACACATGTAAACTTTGACCACGATATGATGGACAAAGCTATCTTCAGGTATAAGGATGTAAACAAAACACAATCTGCTCTTACTTACTTAAAACAGTACACTTGCCAAGAGTTACATTAGAGGATCAATACCACTCTCACATCTGTACAGTGAATATGAAGCTAATCTGGCTCCGTCAGTGCCTTTGATTAAGCTCATTTTACACATTTAAGTACATTTTATGAAGTGTAAAACTGAGAAACTGTTGTTTTACAAAACAGTTGTCGGGCACCAGTTTAAATATGTTGTTTGTTTTTTCTATGTATAAAACAAATAAGATCCAACTTAATTAGTGAGCTTTAGATGTGCTGGCTGGCAGATTTCATTACATTTGGACAGAGCCGGGCTAGATGTTTCTCCATGTTTCCAGTTTTTATCTTAAGCTAAGCTAACCAGCAGTTCTTATCTGAAAGCAAAAATAGTATTTAACAAATTGTCTAACTAACCCTTTAACTAGTTGCAAACATTGCTGTCTGCCTAAGCATCATGGTCATACTAACCTTGAAGGTGATCTGGTATATGGGGTTTCTCTATATTTATTACAATTAGTTTCTACCTGTAGCATTGTTCAGAACCCAAATTCAAAGGACTGAAAACATTAATTCCTCAGATTCTAGTTAACTAACATTAAAAACTTTGCCCAGTGAGATTTGGATGGCAGTGACAGAGAAGGTGGATTACTAAAATGTACTACTTAATTTCAGAACTTCACTTTCTCAGTCATCTTAAGAGATATCTGAGAGTGAACTGTCCCACGACTGAGTCAGAGGGCGTTTTTCAAACTTGCTTTGGCTCTACAGTGGTAGCACTTGTATTACAACGCATAACATTGTTCAGACAACCTTGAGCTTGAGGGCGCTGGCCTGAAGTCTTGGTTGGATCTGCCAGTCCTTCCTTAGGGGCAGCACTCTGGGAGAGAGGGAGGGAGAAAAGAAAGAAGAAAAAAATAATTTTCCTACAGCCATTAAAAGCTTAAAATCTAAATTAATCTAAACAGGCCCTCTTCGTGCAGCCTGTACCTGTTGGGGCTGCACAGTAGTTAGTTTCTGGCCTTGAGGGGAGCGAGCAGGTGAGCGTGAAGTGCTTGACGATCTGGCAGTCAGTGCTTGATTCATCTTAGTGATCACCACCTCTGAGATGAGCTGGCGGTCCTCTGCCTGGTGATCGCCAATCAGCTGCATAGATGAACCCACAACCTGGACGTAGAGGACACGACGGATTAAAGAAGAAACAAATGTGTTTCTCCTATAATACACATTCACATACAGCCTGATTCTGCATTAAATATGGTTATCACTTTTTCAGAAACCCAAATGTTTTAATCATTGTAGCAGCTGCCAAACAATGTAAGAGGTACTGTATATTTCAAAGAGCAATCAACATGACATGAAACAGGTTATCACTCAGCACTTTTAGTGCATTATTATAAAAACCAAAGCATTTTTCTTCAGTGGAGATGACTTGTGTTTTCACCTTCCACTAAACTACAGAATAATTAATTCTGACAGTCAAGTTATTTCAAAGTGGGATGCTTAGCAATATTGCTTTGATACCACTGTGACTGGATGTTGGTGTCACTGTGGCTCCCTTATCATCCCCCTCTCTTTTCTCTTCTCACTTACATCTCACTGGGATTTGTAATAATGTAATTTTCCAAACTGTGCCATGCGTAATTTCTCCACTAATTTTCCCACTTGAGTTTCCTCCACGCTGCCTGTCTTACCCATTTACTCTATACAGTTCACCACTC
>JAUBNQ010000023.1:16256072-16274842 GCA_032353495.1 Ctenopoma kingsleyae
TTTCTCCACTAATTTTCCCACTTGAGTTTCCTCCACGCTGCCTGTCTTACCCATTTACTCTATACAGTTCACCACTCGTTGTTGCCAGTCCAGCTATGTTATATTGACTTATTCTTGCCTGCTATTATCTGTGTGTTTTACACTTACACCTGTCTAAATACCTGCACCAACACCCCTGGACCTGACTGCCAGCCATAACCAGTTGTAAGCTAGTTTTTGACTTTTTTGGGAGCAGTGTCCCTTTCTACATTTGGTTCCAGGTTCTTATTGCCAGCAACTAGAATTTTGAAAAACAAATTGACCCAGCTGACCCTGCTTTTTCCATGGTTGAGGGAGCTGATTTGACCTACACTACTGAGTGGCTCAATACTTAGTGACAAATAAATCCAGTGAAGAGCGAGAGAGAAACAGCTCTCTTTACAGCACTCCACATGTGTCCTACAAACCCTGGCTTGTCAAGTTGGTCCCTGCGCTGGCAGAAATCATGGCCACTCAGCAGCTTGATCCTATGGCCAACTTAGTCCCAGCTCCAGACCCTGAGTCTCCCAGTTCTTCTTCTTTCTTCCAGTTTCTCCCTGTTTACTTTCAGACCTTCACTTTTCCTTAGCTTAATGTTCACGTCCTCATAGGCCTTTCTACCTGATTCCTGAGTCTTTGTACCTTTTGAATAGCACTCCCTGTTCTTCTGCAAACAATCCCTCTGTCAATGTCCTCCCAGCCTCTACAGTCTTGTGTACCGGTGCTTCAGTGGAGAGTCCTAGCAGGCATCATCTGTATGCCTGTCATATTGGGGGTTTACATTAACTCACAGTCCGCGCCTTCAAGTGGATTTCCACTGATTCAATCCACCAAATACAGAGCCCCTGCTCATCATCTTGTTCTCTGTAGTCTTATCCACTCTCTTACTAAACGTCATACTGTCTGCCTACCTTACCCTGGATCTCTGTCTGAGCCTGTCCAGTACCTGTCTTACCAAAGTCTGTTTCTGCATCTCAGCTTGTCTCTGTCCCACATTTTTTAGTTTTTCATCAGAAGCCTATTACACCTTATTTGCCTGAGCCTCCACAGTCTTAACCAGTTGAGCAGTCCCTCTTGCTTCTCCACTGCCCACAAACTCCATCTAGTTAATGTTACTCTATGTTACAACTGTGGTCAGTGAGATTACCTGTCCACCCATGACCTCTTTCTTTAGATTTAACTAAACCAGCAGTCAGTGCTTGCCTGCTTTCTGTTTCTGAGATAGGTGGGTAGACTTTGTCCCACTCAACCATGACATTTTCTCAATCTTAAAATCATGTGCTGTATCACTGTATATACAATACTAATGTGATGCCCTGTCTTCTCTATTTTTATGTGCTCAGACAAGACCACTATATGTCACAGTATCTGCTTCGATGCACATTCCTACATGAATGTGTAATTTACCACCATTGTGTAAATGACTTCAAGACCAAAGACTGTGAACCATAAAACAAATATCTTAAAAAATATTGAAAGGACAGAGTGAAAGAGCCAGGCAGAGTGGTTTCTTGACAAAGATATACAAATATATGTGGGTTATAATGAACAGCCATACACTTGAAATATCACCAGATGTCAGTTATCAAACTCATAATGTGTATTCAGGTTAGGTTCAATCAGTTTATTCCCACCCGGACAATCTACAGCCCCGGCAGAGCAAATTAGGCCAGACATGCTAAATTTAAGATTCAAAGACCTTATTAGTATTCTTATGAAACATAACTCCCATAGGCTAATGTCAACATGGACTTTACAGAAAGGGCAGGAGTCAATAAATAATGATACACAGTGATAATACAGCATTGCACCTATACAATGGCTGCTACAGTTTGATTGTTTGAGTTATTCAGTTTAGTGCCTTGTCAGCTGTTTGGCTGATCTATGGATCTCTTTCAAGGTTTCTACCACACCTCCCTCTCCCCTTGCCTCCCTTCTTCATTCTTTTCTCACCTCAGTAATATAGTCATTACCATCCTTGCCACAGATGGCTTTGACAGCACAGATCTCGAGTCCTCCAAAGATCTCTGAGCATGTATCCACCCATAGCTTATACCTGTCACAAAGAGAAACATGAATGACATGAGCAGATTAGAGCTAATAAACATTTTTATCCTCCTAAAAAAAACTTGTTAAGACTGGAAGTTCAGTTTCTTCTCTTTTATCTTCAACCCACTAAAAATATTATCATTTCCAAACATCTTGCATGTTTACCCATATGAACAACTTTCAGCTGCATTAATCTGCTGCTTAAGTGCACTGTGACTAACTGTGACAAAACATAAGTGACACTTGTGACACGAGGGAAGCCATAGCTTCACTAATGTGTAAGTGGCACTCACTTGTCAGTCATGGCGACTTGTTCCAACATGGCAGATCCAGTGTTGCTCTTCCAGTTACCAGAGATAGATGTTCGCCTGGAAAAGAAGGGGATACACCCTTCAGTTGTAGAAATTATAAATACAGCTAACTAAAGCAGACAGAATTACAGAACCTTGTAGCAGGAGGTGTGTGATTTCACACTAACTTGCAGCAGACCCCGCTGCATGATAGAAGTAAGATTAGCATCCTGACACACAGGGAAGTTACCATACGCTCTTTGTTTTACAGCGAGAGTGTTGCATGTATGCATGCACGTTGAACATGCAGACATGCACTTTACATTCAGACTGCTAATTCTATGTTCTGTCAGCAAGTTTACATGCGTCACTCTACCCCTGAAATCTATATACCCCCCCCGAACCCAACTGTAAAAAACAAACCAAAAAAACACGTACATATACGCTTTGTAGTCTGTGCTGATTTTCTGGACTCTGATGTCATACTTGGCATCTATAAATGGCTCTGTAGTGCAGTAGGTCTGAGTGATGGCCACCACACTTGCAATGTCCTGGAAGTCACTCAAGTTGTCCACTTTGACCTACAGTGTAACAATACATGTAGAAACACTGTTTATTCAAAGTTATAAACCATGTCTTCAACATTTTACAGTATTTTACTATTGCACAACAAATTTCTCAACACTTTAAAGAATTTGCACAAAAGCTTCATTTGCTTTGGCAGAAATAAATGAAAAAATATTGTAGATTAGCATTACATGCCACACAAACTTTGACGTCTTTTGAAAAAAGTGTTTTTAATCACCTCTGGGGATGAGCTTTTCCCCTGCTTCTAGTCTTTTTGCTAAGCCAAGTTGGTCCTGCTGGCTCTAGCATACCTAACATTTATTCGAGTGCAATTGATTTCCCTCATCTAATTCTGCAGTAGCCACATGCAGTGTCACATGGTCCATTTTTATCAAAGAGCACAGTGGAAAGTATTGTAGTAGTGATCCCACTCTGTATTTATCATAAATTATTATGCCTTTCCCAAATATTTTCATTTACAGTGAAGCAACATGAGCACTGAAACATAAAAAAGTGTGTTTTTTACAAAAGTTGCATCTGTAGCACAATGAATATGTGATTCAGCGGTGGGATAAAGGAAGTCAAAAAGGCCTGCTAGCCAGCCTGATAAGGCCCAGTTAGAGATGGAGAAAGAACCATAACACACTATCAGACTGAGCAATTCAGGTCTGAGGAGATGTGCAGTGGATCGATGAGGAGTGACAGAAGAAGGATAAACACTTCACTCTGATTTGATCCAGAAAATATTAACACAGTGGAGAATCAATAACAGGACAATGAGAGCAGGGCTGAGAGAGAATTAAAAAAAAGCTGCAGTCATGAAAATAAGAACCACTAAGAAAAGACAGATAAAAGGAAAACAGAAGATGGAGAGTAGATATCAAGTGCATATAGTGGATGTCAGAAAAAGCATTATACAGTACAAACAATGTTCCAGACGTGGTCGTGCTTAGTGCAGCTATTCAACTACCTCTGGGCAGATTTAGGGGTACAAAGACTGCTGGGCTGCACACCAACATGCAGCTACAGTATTGTCTCCACTTACATGAAATTGTCTTTAATTATAGATCTGTAAAATTAAAGCAGTGTCATGGAATCAACATTACCTTTCCCATTCCAGAGTGGGCATGTCCGATCTTCACCACTACTGGGAAGGATGGAGATGTAATCTATAAAGGAAAAGAATAATTAAATCAAAACTTATTACAAAACCAAGCAACCTTATTCTTTTATACTGTAGTTTTTTTATACTGTCTTTTCGGGTGTATTGACATGCTGTCAGATTACAAAATGCCTTGTCTGATTCAAAATTAGTCACGCAGTCCTGTCTTGACACATACTGTAATCGCTTAACGTCCCGCCACAAATCAACATTTACATTTATGACTCAGATGTTGAACTAAAGATCACAGAAACTACATCTGACAACAAGAACTCAAACACTGATCTTAACAAAAAAAGGCTGCTTTGATTCAGTTAAAATTCTCAGCTAGTCACAACCATTACTAAAAAACTGAGTAAACACAGCCACAGCAGATTCTGGTGGAAAGGAGATACAAGACATCAAAAAGAGGGTAAAAGAAGAGGCAAAGTACGGCTGTTTTTTTTCTTCATTTGAGGAGGCTGTCCCTAAGTTGTTGAGTACATAAGAGGCTCCCTGTGTGCGACCCTCTCAGCATTCAAGACCAGAGTGTGAGGGGATCCAACTATTGTAAGTTTCTCTGTGTGTTGTCGTCAGAGAGGGAGACAGAGAGCAAGAAGAGGGACAGAGAGCAGTGGCAGCAGCAGTAGCAGCAGCCATCCCTCCAACTCACCGTATTTGCTGCAGCTTGAATTCAGAGGTTTACTTTAAACTTATGAAAACATTTCTATCCACAGTTACTTTTCAGCTCAGCAGAGCTCATCTCACTACAGCTCTACTGTCTTATCTGCCTCCCCTGCTGGCTGCTGGCCTGGTTTGCTTCCCGGGTATCTTAACGGGTTCAGAAGAGGTTGAAGAGTGTTCACTGAGTGGTGGAACAGTCAGAGGCAGCCAGAGTTGTCATGGCCATGTCCCAGGAGCGGAGCGTGTGTCTGGGGCTCTGGGTGCTCCTTTTGCTTGGTGCAGGCAAGAAGGGAGTTGTGGAGGGATGTAGCTGCCACCCAGCACACCCACAGCAGCTTTTCTGCAGTGCTGAGATCGGTAAGTTTCTTACTGGATATCAGTTTAGTTTCCATTCACTCAGGTAAAAGTTAAGAATATAAAATCCTGCTGCATTTAATAGTAATAGAAAACTACTTGACAGACTGTGATTGTAATAACAAGAAAGTGGTGTATGATTTCAAAATGGGAGTAATGATCTTTTCCCCCAACTTAGTAATTAATAATTTGGCTTATTGATCAACTTAATGAGACTTTTTGAGAGGAAACCCATTGTCATCCACAACATAAATGTACTGTGATAAGAACTAATCAATAGCACTTCATGGACATATGTACATAAAAGCTATATAAAATACTAGTGTGAGAGGCTGTTAGTGGCCTGATTATTAATTAGTACTACACTACTACATTTTTTTATTGAGTGAAAGTGAAAAGAAGAGACATATATGTACATTCACTGTTGTTTCTCAGACTGTTGTTTCTTTTTCTTATAATACACTACCAGCACTTCTATAATTAATTGGAAAGGTATATTTGTAGTTACATATTTAATTCTTCTTGTTGCAACTCATATAAAAACAAACTCTAAAAAACAAACAAAACAAACAAACAAACAAAAAAACAACAAGGCCCTGGCTTACTTTCCATCTGTCTGCCTGCCTGTCTGTCATCCAGTTCTTTCTTGTCTATGTACAGGCCAAAACCAACACTTTGCTCTGACTCTGAGTACTTGGCTCCAGACTGTGGAAAGCTGAAGTATGTGCTTTTGTCAAAGGTTACACTCCAGCAGAGGAGAGCAGGAGAGAATAAGCAGAAGAAATTTCTTTTAGTCTCTCTTTTCTAATTGGTCTAATCCTTTCTATATCCTTTCGGGTTTAGAGAGGGTCAGCTCCTTTCAAATAGTTTGACAATGTGTCTCAAAAATAGTCAGTATGAAATGGAAGAGACCTGTTTTCAAAATCTCCACAATGCCAAATTAGATCTGGGTTATGAGAACACAATGGGAGTATTTGGGGCAATGTTTTTAGGACAGGAGTTTTACATTTGAAGTGCGTCATCAGTGAGAGAGATAGAGGCCCTGTGATAATCCAAGTTCTCCAACTAAACAATTTGTGTTTTTCAGTGAGTTAGACTGCTGATCTGAACCACACTTTCTGGTTTAAGTTCTTAGGATATTGGGTCAATTTTATGATTTTATTTGTGTTTTAGTGTGTTTTTCATGGGTAACACGACTGACACAAAATAACAAGACACAAAACAATTTAAGCTTCATATTTCTCTGTCAATCATGCCAACAAACACATTACATTACATAACAAAATAATGCATTAGAAAACATTAGATACTGGGCCATTCTTCCTAAAATTTATCTCTCAATAAACAAAATTGGTTGACAGTTAAAGCTGTCTCTCAAACATGAATTATCCAATCATAGCTCATAGCAACCACAAACAGGCACAGCAGGTCTTTCAATCATAGATGTCAGTGTGCAAGGGACTACAGTGAGACCAAAACATATCGTAAGAGTTGCATGGTGCTTTCCAAAGTAAGGGTTACACTGGAACTATGTTTATTTTCATTTATTAACATAGTGAGGGCATTATCTCCAAAGCCAAAAAGCATAATTCATAATTAGATATTTTGTGGATGTTCTGACTATTCCATGATTAGGGCTTTAGTTCATCTGAATCAAACATTTGAATCATTTTCAATCTTGGTGCAGTTGGAAGTGACGCATTTTTGTATGCTTGGATTTTTGTCTGTGCAAAAAGGAACCGAA
Organism: Ctenopoma kingsleyae; assembly: GCA_032353495.1. NCBI lineage: Eukaryota > Metazoa > Chordata > Actinopteri > Anabantiformes > Anabantidae > Ctenopoma > Ctenopoma kingsleyae. Next base: position 16,262,920 of record JAUBNQ010000023.1, read on the forward strand.
CCAAGAAGGCTACAAGTTTAAACTCATCAAGTGATTCGGACCAGAGCAAATGTACTAAGGTGTGCTCCAAGGAACAAAAACAGACTGCGCTGTCTCAGTCTTTTAGCATGATATCAGGTGTGTAGTCATAAAGTGCATATTTAAAACCATTTTACAGAATTTCCTCCAGTCAGGGTGTACTCAACCTAGTAATCAAACTAACAATAATTACCTAGCTAGCTATGATAATGGTTGTTGGCGAGAACCAAGAAGCCATCTTTTTTGTGAAATCAGGGACCTGTTGTTTGTACTGTTTAAAAAATTACTACGATTTTTCAGTGCTACCAAGATTCTCATGATAAACTGCAAATGCCCTTTACAAGAATGGAAATCTTGACAGGCATGAAACATCATTTGATCACAGGTTGTTCTATAATCAGGGTCTCCATGGGAGTTTGGTCTGTGTTTAGTTTTAAATATACGAGTCCTGATTTTGGATACAAAAGTCAGTGGTCCCGTTCAGGTAGGACACAACTTTCTGAACCCATGAATAGCAACTAAGGAAAATCCCTCACTTACACTAAGTGCCTCCAAGAAAACCTTTCATTTGGTGACGTCTGTGGTTGCACTGCTCTGGTTGTTTTCTAAGCATAGGCGGTGTGGTGGTGGTGGCCTTCAGTTGACCTGACAGTGTTGTCAGAGCTGATGAGCTCTTTGAATAAAGCTGTACATCTGAGTAATATCCCTTTTTGGACGAACCTGGGATGATTCCCTAGCTCTTGTGTATTTGAGTGTATGTGTGTGAATGTGTGTGTGCGTGTGTTGGACAGATGCCAAGCCATGCCAACACAGCCTACTCCATCTCTCTATCCTTCTTTCCCCTTTCTTTCTCTCCACTTCATTTCCATGTCTATAGGCTTGGTCTAATGGTCTGCATACTAACAATATCAGTGTGAAAGCCCGCTGACAGTCCAGCTTTGTGAGCATGACAAGGGTGCCAATTCATTTGGGAGGGGGAAGTTACTTACTACATCAGTTCTCATGGTACAAGTTTGCAATATTTCTCTTTGGTCATGTAGCGGGGAAACTGATGCCCAGTCACTTTCACTTTGCAGGAGTGTCTGTCCTTGTCTGTCTGTCCTGTTCACACAGCTGCAGCCACTGAATTGAGTGGGTAACCCAGCTTATATAGATCAAACATGTCTAGGTGGGGGGGGGGGTCAACATTTCAGACAATCTGGACCAAGGGAATCATTTTTGAAAGACCAACCTGGGGATTTGCAGTTCCATTATTATGGGTAACAATAATAATAGTGATAATAATAATAATAACCTCTATGATAGCCTAAATGTCATCAAAATGCACTATAGCTGCCCGAGAACTACTTTGTCGGGAAGACGATCCAATCAAGATTTTCCAGTTATATTGGGTACGACATTATCTTGGTAAATTATTAAACCACAGATTTGCTGTTATGAAAAATTACTGTAATAATGTAATGGCTAATTGGCTTTTTAATTTAAGTGGGGCGGCAAATTTGCTAAAGCCCTTCATCTATTTTAAGATATTTTTCTTCTTGCCAAAGGAAGAGCAGATCAAAGGGCTGAACTGAATGGATATGATAGTTATCACTGTCTGGGAAGTTGTACTGATGTTTCGGTGTTCAACATTAACTGTGGCATCGCGTCATCAAACACCATTTAGACACTTGATACCACTGTCATATCCATATGAACGTGAAGTGATAACCAGCAGCAGATTATTTTAGTTTAGCTTGAGTTCGTGAAGCAGGTGGAAACATTTAGCCCAGCTCTGTCCAACCACCTTTATAGCTCAATACTTTACTCTTTCAGACTTTATACTAAGCTAAGCTAACAGGCTGACAAGCTAACTTCTCCTTTGTGCAGTGTTGATATGTTAATTGCATTAAAAATCATTAACTAATTGGCCTTTATGGAGAATTTTAATTTTATAACTGGTGTTACATCAAACCGCGATACTATCCATCCAAACATTTTAAACAGAATGAAATTATGAAAGTTATACATCTACGACTTGCTATAGGCAATGCAATGCATACTGCACTCTGTAGCCATAAATCACTTTGCATTAACTTTCTGTCTGTATGTGTTTTTGTCAGTCTGACTTTATATATCCTGTTTCACAAACAAAAAAGTCTCCATTTCTCCTGAACCAATTTCACAGAACACGCTGAGCTCCTTCTACTCCAACCAGTGCACAAAACTGTGGTGTAGTTATGTGATGAGCGAGAAGCAAAAACAAGGGGGTGGTTTGCTTAGCTGTGTGAGAGCATGAGTAGGTTAGGAGGGGTGCTGGGTCACACTTTCTCTCCCTGTCTCTAATGCTGTAGCTTTTCTGTTTCTTTCATGGCTTAACCAAGATTGTGTACTACATTTCTGTCTCTCTGCCTTTCTCCATCTCACTCTGGTGCATCGGTGGTTTTCTTTCTCTCAGAGATACAATGTGGAAGGAAAGGAATGGCAATTATACTGCAGTGCTAATATTAATTTTCTTTACATTAGAAAGGCCAAATTACTTGCTGGGTCAAATACTTTTCCTACACAACAAGTACACTATGCAATGTTTAGCCGTAGTTCCACTGTTTTTCTGATTCAGCTGTGTGGATATAAGATTTTCTGACTGAGGATAAGACAGGGACTCTGATAGACAGCTATAGTATTAATCTAAATTATGTTTGATTGATTGAGTAATAACAGTGTTATTAGTCTAAAGGAGATACTCGACAGTGGAACTGATTTATCAGTTATGAGTAATGCAGATGTCTAAAACAGCAGATTTCATGGAAGAAGTAGTTCTGTAGCAATCAACTTCATAATAATAAGGTTTGACTTGGCTCATTGTGGACTGCATGTTGCAGTCTTGGTGAATAAAACCTACAAAGTTATTAATTCACTGATTATAATGAATATTTTCTTTCTAAATGACAGGTTGTAAAATTATACAGCTTCACTGTTACCTTCCTGTTGAAAACCACAGACCAATTATCATGCTACTATATCCATCTACTCAATTTACATTGTGGAATAAAATAATGTGAAGTCACTCCTGTGCCAGGCATGGTTTAGCTGAAGTAAATGTGCATGTTATGTGCATGTGGTATGTACTATACTGTAGTGCATACATAATACATGTGTGTGTGGAGTTGGTTAATAGGAGTGTGAAAGCAAAGAGCTACTTGTTATTCCATGTGGGTTTTGATTTCCCTCCCAGAGGAGAAGAGGGACACATCCTGTATCACTATTCAGAGAGTCTGCTTCACTGTCTCTGAGAGGGGGAGAAGACAAGTCTATCTATCCATGTATCTATCTATCTATATATAAAAAAACATGTATAATTCAGAATGTTTTCCATTGTTTCTGGCATGTAATCCACATTCTTATACTTCCTTTTGCATTTATTTGGCATTTCAATTAATCTAAATCCTCCTTCCTTTTGTTTTTTTCTGACAGTGATAAGGGCGAAGATCTCTGGAGAAAAGATTGTGTCGCCTAGCAACAGCTCCTCACCTTACATGAAGATGATCCAATATGAAATCAAAATGATCAAGGTGAGATCTCAGGACAGCAGTAACAGCTGCTGCTGGTGCAAACACAAACAAAACGTTTACGCTGCTCTGTGTAGCTGTGTGCTTTATGCTGGAGTTGTCTGCATATAATCTGTAAACAGACATCATAAATGGCTGAAATTTGTCTAGACATCACAAAAAAAAATGATAAAAAAATTTTAGTTTAAATGTTTGCCAACGTCAGTCTCTGCTCGACCTCACTGTGTTACCGTAGAAACAAAGACTGAGCAGGATTAAAAGCTTATCTGGATAAGCATCTGCTATGGATCCAAAATGAGTACTTTTGATTTCACATCCTGTATTTTGGGGAAATATAAAAGTTTTTCTAGTCCTATGAAGCTTTTTTACACCAAATATCTATTGTTTATATGCCAATGACAGCCCTTCCCTTCCTTTCCACTGGATGACTCTACCGGCTCAGCATTTATTTGTGCCTGTCCTGTCTTTGCTTGGATAAATATAGATAAAGACATCCTCAACTCACTCAAGTCATCTTTCCAGCAAGATACATACAGCACAGCATCAGTGTCAATCCTCAGTGACTGTCCCCACAAAGTCTACTCGTAATCTGTGGGTTGCCACTGACACCCAACCAAGCGCCAAAAAGCACACGGTGATCCCGACAACACACAGCAAAAATCCTAAGCAAAACTCTTCAGCTCAGTGGCCTCATGCTGGAGGAACGAGCAGCCTAACCCTGCAAACTGTAGAAGACAGAACTTTGCTCCCACCTCCCTAACTTTAACTTAGCTTTGAATAAAAACATCTGCGAAATATTTTATGACTAAATGTTAATGTAAAATGTCTCTATTCACCAGATGTTCAAAGGTTTTGACAAGGCCAAGGATATCCAGTACGTGTACACTCCAGTCTTCTCCTCATTGTGTGGAGTCAAGCTGGACTCCAACAACAAAGCTGGGTATCTGCTCTCAGGTACAGTTATGTAATTTTGCTTTTTATACTGCACATACATTAGGAAAAAGCAGTAGAAAGTCTAACAGAAGGCAGAATACATACAGTAATGTCACATTCATCCATCAGTGTTGCTTTCAGTAGGCATATAGAGTGATAGCAGCAGGATTTCCTGGTACCAAATGGCACTGACATTTTGGAAAACAGATGTATTTGCAGAGAGTTAGAGGAAAGGTTTGATACCACTCTCATTTCTGTATGTACTGAAAATATGAAACTAGAGTTAGCAAGCATTTACTGTAGCTTAGCTACAAAGACAGCGGTAAACAGGTAGACTGGCTCTGTCCAAAGGTAACAAATGTCTACAAGCACCTTTAAAACTGCCTAATAAGGGCAATGTGCACTGTTTCTTCTGTCTTTCTGACAAATGCATTGGTCTTCTCATCTAACTCAGGAGGAAAGTGAATAAACATATATCCAGTATTGCAGATTTATACTACAAATGTGTTGTATAAATTGTAATAATAATGCCCAAATTTATGGCCATATTGCTCAAGCTGAATTCTAATAATAGCAAACAGCTAAAATGTGTGAAGTAATAGCTGTAGGTTTTTACTTTACTTTACTTGTTTAATTATTTATTTCACCATAATACATCTGACTGATATTTACAGCAACTGAATACAAGATAAGGCTTTCATTGATGTTGTTGTGATGCCACTAAACAGGGAGTATGTGGAGTGATGGGAGGATTTCTATTGGTCAGTGTGACCTGGTAGAGTCCTGGGACAACTTATCACTGTCACAAAAGAAGAACCTCAACTACAGATACCAGATGGGCTGTGAATGCAGAGTGAGTAAGGACTGCTCATTCTCTGTTCATACATATTTATCTTTGTCCCACTTGTCTCATGTACATAAGATTCACATGTGTTCTGTGGCAGTTTTTGTCCAATCAACATTCACTGCTAAAACTTGCTTAAATCACAGTTTCATGTACAAACACACAAGTGAATGAGTGAAAGAATAAATGAAATATTCTTTCTGCTTCAGATCAACACTTGTTACACAGTGCCGTGTGCATCTACAGGAGAAAACGAGTGCTTATGGACTGACTGGCTGCTGGATAACAGCCTTAATGGGGAGCAGGCTCGGCAGTACGCCTGCATCCGCCGCTCTGACACAACCTGTAGCTGGTACCGGGGTGGACCTCCACCTGAGAAAGACTTCCTTGACATGACTGACCCTTGACCTCTAATTCTGATGCTCATTTCACTCCATCTGACTCCTGCAATGCCTCGAGAAAAAAAAATCCTGCTTTAGCTTGTGTAGCTCAAATTTGGAATGAAAAATAGCAACTGATTTAATTGAAAAATTGGCAGATTTTTATTTATGAGGGAGTTTAACCCAATGCTGAGCTTCTGTTAGTAGAGTTCAGGTGGTTGCTACAGCAGTGCTAAGATACTTTCAGCATTCCTCTGTGTCATTTTGTCACTCTCAAACATTTCACTGTTTTCCACAGAATGAGAAAAGTAGCAGATCATCTGCTGCTTATTGTTAATCCCAGAGCAACTCTTTCCTACTTGATGTCTGATGGTAAATGCATAACACTCAAAAATACTGAAAAAGACCTCAAATTTGTTGATGCATAACTTATAATAGGTTATGTGAGGCTTTTAGTCATACACTTACTGAAAGAAGTTTTAAAAAGCTGCACATTTATTGTTAAACAACAGAAGGAAAATAGTAGAAAAAGATGCTAGAACCCTGAATTGTGATGCAACCTTAACATACTATAGACACAACTTTTTGCAGGAAGGTTACAGCACTGCCACCATCCCCCAACACACTGTGGTGCTGAATTTGTACCTTTATATGTGGTTGAATAAGTGGCCCATGCAAAATGAAATGGCATTGTATATATACAGTATATATATATATACAACAATGCAACACTAGATATTCTCAGAAGTATCAGTACTATAGTATTTGGACAAAATATGACAAGAATTATATGTGACCACTGTTCTTGTACATCAAAATGAAAGCAGTTTAAACTCTCAGCTTTCTGAGACTGTAAATATTGTATTTCAGTGAGAATTAACATTTTAAACTCTAACCGGATCTTGTCTTACAGCATAGACTCTTACTGTATCTTGTGGTTTTGTCTTTAGTTTCCTTGGTTGTGTTATTTCCTGTGCCAAAAATCTAATCCTGCGCTTTAACAACAGCACTGCCACATGTAGAAGCGAAGCCACTTCTCCTTAAAGGAAATGACATAACAGGACGAGGTTCAATTCAGGTTTTTAACTCCTTAAGAAAAGGAAGTGAATTCTCCTCAAAGTTCAAGTTCAAGAAAATATTCAACAACAATCATAAAGATAGCATTTCCTAATTGAACTATAATTAATAATTAAAGTGTCGGTTTTATAGGCATTAAATGATAATGACTAAATGTTAATTTAAAGACCTAAATCTGAATTGATCCCTGTCTTGTTACTGGATTACTCCACTGAGGTCATACAGATTAAAATGCATTATCACTCATTATCTTCATGCTATGCTATGTTATATCAAGACCATTAAAAGTCTGATTGTTTTCCTGCATAATGCAGTAATTTGTTTTATACATTTTGAAATATGTTAATAATTAAATGTTTCAAAACATTTCATGACTGATATGATCATAATGCACATTAACTGTATGACTTTAGTGAAGTGCTGTCAAACAGTTCATGTTTGTTTTATACTGAAAGAATTGTTTGGGTTTGTATTTATGTCTCCTTTTCTGTCTAAATACAGTTTTCTATTTCCATGTACCAAAAAAAGATTGTATATAAAATGTCTCATTGAAAAAGTCTTTAACTGACTCTTTCTTCTTATCACCAAACTGTTAGAAAACCAGACCATTTATAGTACTCCAGTGAAAGCTCGGGGTGATATTAACATAAAAAAGAAGCAATTTAAAGGCTTTTTCTAGCTTGTACAAAGTTTCTGCTGTTACAGAAAATCTTTAAAAAGGCACAACTGTTTAAATTTACCTCTTTACTGCACCACATGAACTCGAATTAATGTAAAGCTAAAATGCATTGAGGAAATTAGCAACTTTATCTTTCTCATGAGTGTAATATACAGAAACACAATAACAACTTTAATTTCTTTTTTATTATTTTAAACTGATATTAGTATTATTATGTAACCTTATAGTAACGCCAACACATTTGATACATTAAAACATAAAAGCAGTAACAATAAATTGAATTAAGCTTAAAATGTTGCTCAATAGCAAGTGTAATAACCTTTAATGTGAATATACAGCTCTATGGTAAATGGTTATATTTACTAATTATGCTAGAAGTATGACAAATTACTATTTGCAAAATAATTCAATATAAAATATGACATTTTTTGTCAAATTATAGAGAACTGCCAAGAGAAATTTACTAAATATACAATAACATAAATCTCAAAATTAACAACCTTGACCTATTTTGTTAGTTGCTGAGAAGCAGGAAATGTGAGTTTGCAGGAGGGTTATTGACAACATACCGTGCTTAACCATAAAAATATTCTTACCATGTCTTTGTAGTTGGGGTAGAAAGTCTGGTCAATGAGAGGAAACTTATCTGGGCCCAGGCGCTTCTGATGATTGATCAGCTGTGAAAACTGGGGGAGGATTAAGTATTAGAAGCTGAATGAGAGCGTCTTATAACATGTAATACACTGCTACAGAATAGTAGTATAATAGTAGTACTGTCCCACATGAAAAATACAATATGCAGAGACTGCATCTCTGCAATCTACAGCAAATCAATTAATATGTAGGTTGTTGCACTTTTGCAAATTGCTTACAGCCCAAGGTTTGTCAGAGAGGTTGTAGATGGAGTCCAGAGTGTTGACTGAGGGGATGCCCGCATACTGCAGACCGATGATCATGTTCCTGAAGTCCTCATTCTGGGCCATGCTGAAGGCATGCTGACGCACCAGGACAAAGTCAGGCCTGAAAGACCTGGTGTGAGAAAATGAAAAAAGCTGACTAAAGACTGAAGACTAAGACTAAATTCATATTTTTAGACTGGTTTGCTATATTTTACCTGCAAGTGTATGTCTGATTTTATTGAACACAAACAGGCATATTTTACAGATGGAAGTGAATGGATTCATGAACTCAAAAAGCCATATGTGAATATTGGTATTTGTTTTTATCCACTCAGGATGCAGTGTAGTGAGAGAACAGTTACTGATGTTGTAAATGTGTAATAAATCACGAAAATCTCTAGTGTATTAAAAAATACCTGAAACAAATCATCACCTGTGAAAGACTATCAATAAGCTAAACCACATGACTTTATTTACCTAAATACATGAATTTGATGGTTAATAAAGCCAGATGTGAGTCATGCGACTTTATAATATACAGTATAATTTTATATCAGAGACGAATCTATTTAAACTATTTTACCCACCATTTTTAAGGAGAATTTAACAGACAAGAGTGTTTGAAACTGTTTCTCTGAGCTTCTTTCTGCCACTTTGTCACATGTTGTTTTCACATTAAATTTGTTCTAGTGTGAAAATGTGTGAAATTCACCACAAGCAGATTAAAGAAACACGTCCTCCATAGTGGCCAAAACTGTGCTGCTGCTTTAGTTAGTATCTGAAAAACAGTGCATCCCTCCTGCACCAAAGTTCTGAAAATTTAAAGTCTGACACACATTAAATGCATTATGGGGGACATGCTCCACAAGTGACTCCATCTGATTGGTCAAGGTGCCTCCAAAGTGTGGAGTGGATCGATACCTAAAATATCAATAATTAGTCTTGTTTTGAATATTCATACTAGCATCAGTAGAGATGATTATATATTGTATGTATTGTTCTATTTGGTATTACACTGAAAACAAATGTTGCATTACAAAAAAGTATCATCGTGACAGGTGAAATGAAGGTGTTGGTGAGATTTGTCACAGAGGTAGCAGTCCTCCACAGGTTAGCTGCAGAGTTCACAGTGACAAGGACTGCAGTGCAGAGGAAATAAAGAATTCAGCAACTGTCAGAAAATGGAAGATGAATTTACAAGTAAGAAGAGAACAAATGCTAAATGGAAGAAAGTATTAAATTCCATGTTTGGTATTTAAAATCTGTATTAATTTTATTATTATTAATTAAGTATTATTAAGTTTAATGATTTTGTAATGTTTTGTTTAATAAATGTGTGGGTCCTCATAAGAAAACAGAAACAAAACACAGCGCTGGTGTTCCGAGAAACAAATTGTGACCAGTGGCCAAAAACATTATATTGTATAGTGCAGTAGAGCTCATTGAAATGTTGATGGTAACAGGGCATGACTTGTGTTATTTTTCCTATTGTCTCTGAATGTGTGTATGAGGGAGGAGGAATGCGAGCAAAGGCAGAGAGAGAGGGGAGAGGTGTGAGAAAAGAGACAAAACTCTGGCTCAGTGTGACCACCACCAGCTCTTCATGCACTGAGAATACTAATCAGGCACTCCAAGAAACCAAAAAAGACACTGCTGGAGAGAGCAGTGATTAATGTGACTGTAATCTCTTCCTTACTGACAGTAGGCAGCAAAGATCAACATGGTCATGACTTTCAATTTAACACCTTTAATCACTGTTGCCAGCAATGCCTAAGGCATCCTAACTAGCTTTCACTTTGTGTTTTTCACTGTTTGCAAGAGTCAGTCTGCAGTCATTCACCAAACGGACCAATTAAGGGTTAAGCCTATTTATATTCTATATTATTCAACATGAAAAGACCAAAACGGACAATGAATTGATCCTATTCTGTCATATATGTCTATCATTAAATCTATCCATTAAATCTTTTAATGACCCACATCATAGCACTTGACAACACATTACTTTATTATGTTGTAGGCGGACATGAGCACTGTAGTTTATTTTGGTTCAGTCGTACATATACACATGTACAACCCAGTCTTGTACTGATGGAAACATACTGTAGGTCTTTTCACTGGTTTGCTAACACTAAGAAAATGACACTAATGTCAGCATGACCTTTAACAAAAGGAGAGGTTTTCTGTCAACTAAATGATTTTAATGATGTCTTTCACTATCTATGAAATACTGTATAACTATGCCTTCAGGGACAGAATACATTTATTTTACACAAAACGTGAATGTCTTTAGCTGTGCATATTGAGGCTAACCACCAGATAACATGAGTAGTTCCAAGTGTGCAGTCATACACTTCATGTAAATATCTAAGTGACTTTATCCCTGCAGGGTTCTGATGTTAATGTTCTCATATAGTACAATAGCTGAAATATTAAAATCTTTGATGATTCACAGCCTCTTCATCTCCTTTAAAATCCAATTCTGTGACTGATCAGACTCCCACTGCAACATAAATTTTACCCTTTTTAGACGATGACATGTTTTCCACTGCAGTGAGAAGAGCTGTAGATCGTGTGGTGATATACTCAGAGTCTGAAGAAGATGAATTGTTCTACAGGGTGAGGGGGGTTCACAACAACACACAGACTGTGAGCAGTTAGGAAAATCACCACTTAGACTTGAAATCAATGGACACAGTGCAATTACAGAGACAAATGTCGATATTCTAAGCTTGTTCCGATCTCAAGCAGGCAGAACAAGAAGACACACTGATAATTATGTTACAAACTCATAATTTTTCTCCCAGCAAACTTGTGTTTGTGTGAGACGGAGGCCATGATACAACTTTTGAGGCGAGGAACTCAGATGACACATGTTCAAGAATAAAGCGTCTGTGGACATGACACTGTCAGATAAAGTTTCCCGGACTCCACATTAACTCAGGCAGCGCTCACAGTTGTGTGTATGATTTGTGTGCGAGTATGTGTGGCTCAGCCTCTCGTAAAGTGCAACAAGCCAGAGAAGCTGATTATTAGACTAATGCTGCAGTCTTCATTTCCTGCTGGTTTTATTGGTTAGTGAGAAGGCGGAGCTACTGTCTTGGTTAATCACTGATGATTTTAAACACGAATGTTTCTGTGTGGTTTGAGGTTGTGAGATTGACTGTGTGATGGTCTAGTTTAAAGTATGTTTGTATTCAGATCTGCTGTGCCAGTCTGTGGGTAATGGTTGAGGCCATGTGCCTCTGCCATTTTTCCATTAGTCAGAACTTTTAGTAAACAAGTGTATTTGCTGTTTCCCAGAGTCTTCTGAGATTCTTCTGTTTGATCTCACATAAAAGTCACATTACAGGGTCTGCGGTTTGATCCATGGCTCCTCCTGTCCACATGTTGAAGTGTGATGGGAAAGACATTGCCTTGCGTAGCTGGTAGCGTTTCCATTATCAGTGTGTGAGTGTGTGTGTGTGTGTGTGTGTGTGTGTGTGTGTGTGTGTGTGTGTGTGTGTGTGTGGATGGGCAAAAGAGAGACAAGGTAGAAAAGTGCT
>JAUBNQ010000023.1:16307334-16339966 GCA_032353495.1 Ctenopoma kingsleyae
CACAAGCTGTAGCCCAGAAATGTCACCTGCAGCTGAGAACCATAATGCACAATTCCCAATCACTGCCATAAAGTAAATTCACCAGAAATCAAGTACCCCTGAAATTGATCTGTCCTGCACTTTACTGTACTTATATGTGCTGTGAAAAGTGGAATTAAGAGTGCAAAAGAAATGTTGTTTTTAGTAAATACCCTTTAACATTGAACTACTTTATTCCCAAACCACTGTTCTACAATAAACTTGGTCAACAGGGACATAAAACCGAGAATGCAGGTGCTTGTGAATGTGTGTGTACGTGCGAGATGTTGATGCAAATATACAAGGCTCCACCTCACCACCTGCTCTCACTGTGTATTCCTGTCTCCACCACCAATGGAGAAAATTAGAACATAATTTTAATGCATGCTTCAAGGCAAACACGAAGACACACACACTCACACACACACATACAAACTTTATACACTGGTTTACATTCAGTTTTTTTCATTGACATCACACCAAAAGTGATGGTGCATCAGTAAAAAACTGTTTTTGCTGTTTAACCACAGGAAAACAAATAACCTCAATCAAAACTTGGTGAATACTTTAATATCAAAGCCTTCCAAGCAAAGCTGCTGTAAAAATTCAGCTTTAACTGAAGGGCAATCACCATCAGTGGCAGCTCTTGTGAGATCTGTGCATAAACCTGCAGTCAAACCAGCAAAACTCTCCAATATGAGTCATATCAAAAAGTCAACTGTCCAAAATAATCTCCTCTGATGGGTACTTATACAATATACTGTAGGTGGTATACACATTCACTGGTACTAAGGGAGAGCACATACTCAATACAGCAGATAAATAGAGAGATAAGAGTAGAGGAAAAGAGAGAGGGATGCAGACATATAGAGAGCAAAGGAAAGAGAGCAGATGTGGCCTTTGGGCTGAAACTGCTGAATCACCACGTCTCTTCTCATTACTTCATCACATCATGAACCTGGAGCGCTTTGTCTGAAACCACACATACAGAAACTGTCATGAAAAAGGCCAAAAGAGGGAGAAGGAGGAACGAGATGTTGGAAAAACAATGAGAGAGGCTGATACAAACAGGAAAGTGCATCGTGTAGACATCCAGAGGAAGTTACACACAGAGATTCCCTGATATTCTCCCTCTCGCTTCCTTAATCCTCCCCTCTGTGCTGATGTCACCTTGAAAGGCCCTGGAGGACACTGTCTCTTTCCCCATCCATCTCAACAGGCTCGAGTCTCTTACATAAGGACTACATGAGGCTAGTCAAACACACACACACACACGCATCCTGAATACCATGAAAATACATTCACTCTTTCATCGTGCAGCTTTATTGCTGAACTCCCACTGTGGTCTCTTTTTGTGGCACAGTCAGAGAGAGCCATCATAGCAGCGCAGTCAATATGTGAGAGCTGGGAGGATCCAAGCCAGCATTTAAAAAGCGATACCAACGTTAATCGGAGTTCATTTGTATCTGCGTGTCTAGTTTTCCTCAATTTCATGCCAAATGCACATTTGATGCTAATTGTGCCTATTTCAGAATGGTGTTTATTTTAGAGAGAATTTATTTTTAAATTAGAAAACAGAAGTTTAATTTTAAGATGCATGTCCATTATTTTGAGTCTCCCATAAATATGTTCATCAAACCTTGCTTGTAATTCATTGGCATGGGTCTAAAATAGCGTTTGTTTCTGTTAGGTTTGTATTAGAGATGACTGGTTTTCAGCTCTTCAGAGACACTAGACTAAACTAGGTTGATAGACTGCTTCCAACAATTAAATGTTTCATTTACATTTGAATTCATATTGTGGTTAAGTTGAGTACTGTGGCAACTCATCATCTCACTCAAAGCTCTTCTCTGTCTAAGCTTAACTGCGTGGGAATGACCTCCCCAATGATTCCTGCATACATTTTTAAGTTTTACTTCTTACTCTTAAAGACCAACTTGAAGTGGCACTGGAATAGAAAAGATCTCTAAACTGACTTTGGCCTTATGCTGTCAGGGTCTCCAAAGCCTAAAATCATGTGTCAGCATAAAAAGCATTTAAAAGTCATATGTTTTGGTTCTGTGTGTATGTGCATATATATATATATGCATATGGTAGCCCTAAATACTGTATGTATTATTGTTTTCTCACATAAATACACATACCATAACATAAAGATACATGTACAGTATCTATGTTTTATGTATCTGTGAGTATTCACATACTTGTTCAATATGTTTTACCATTTTGACATTTTTCAGTAAAATTGTTCCAATAACTATTATTATTATTATTGTTTTTGCTTTTTCTTTATTTGTCATGTTTTCGTTGCTTTTTGAATGGTGCTACACATTTATTATTAAGGACAGCAGAGTCACTGTCCATTTTTTTTTGCCACTTTCTTGGCCAACCTTTTCAGTCTACAAGGAGACTGAATGCACTAACTGGACTCAAGAAAATGTTACGTTGTGCATTTTAAATAGTAATCACAATGTCGCCTCTAATTGATGGTGCCTTACACTGCATAAATCTACTGTACTCTATCTGAGTTTGTGCTTTCATTCCAAATTAAATACGTTTTTATTTTTGTGAGTGTAAACAGCAGAGTCAATCAGACAAGGTATATCTTGTTGTGTCTGACTAATCAGAATACTGAAGCCCTGATGTGAATCTTACAGATGAGCAATTTCCAGAGTGATACTCTTTTTTTCCCAAGTTATATTCCTAAGAGCCTTTACTGAGTGTAGAATCAATAACATTTAGCAGAATGCCTCGCTGGCACAGATGCTTTAAGGGAAGCTCTGTCTGGAAGCCTCCCTTCAGAGATTAAACATTAATATTTATGTCAAACTCTCTGGATGAAAGATTGTTTGCAAACAAAATGGGAGGGCTTCTGAAAATGATACCACTGAATGAAATTGCAAATTCATCGCATTGCATAAAGGTTGGCCTCATCCTGCATCCAGCTTTCATTTGTGTTATATTAAAATAGTCATTTATTTTAACATGGGATAAAGTTGTACGTTACATTTTCCAGCCAAAAAGCTGCTGCAATGTATTTTACTGGTCATACTTTGCACTTGGCCATGTGTTCAGGCAGGTGCAAAGAGGTAGAAAAACCAAACCTTTCTAAATTAATTTGCATTTCCTGTAAGGTAGATGGGCCGGTTCACGAGCCAAATGATCAAACTCTATAAAAGCACATTAGATCTAGATATGCAATTCTGATGTGATACTGTAGATGTTGTGGAAGCCGGATTGCATTAAGTCAAGTCCTGCATTCAAATGTCAGTTTCTGAATGTAGGCATCTGTGTTTCACATGCTGACATCACCACGTCATGGCAGCCATCCAATCATAAGCCACCAAAACATGCACAGCAAGAGATACAGGATTACCATAATGTTGAGCTGCCAGTCACATTCACTCAGTACAGTGTAGTGGAACCTCCATATTCCTGCATGCATCCACACACACACACATAATGTTACCGAGTTAATCCTGTGCTGGTTATGTTGAAAATAAAATCCACTGCACTAAACACTAAAAAGCATTCAGTCCATTTTCAAGCTCCTGAAACTTTACATAATAAACGTTAGATACCATCTGTTTAGATACCAGTACCACAGATAGCACTATGACATTGAATTACTATATTGTACATTAGCTCTTCAAGGTAATTGTAATAAAATGGCGAATGGTAACAATTTTCAGACAAACTATCTGACTGAGCACTTTTATGACTATGCTGGCTTAAAAATGTGACAATTCATTCTTGAACTTGGAAACGGCATTTCCACTTACTCACTTGTTCTACCACTGTTTCAACCATATCACACTGTTTTCATCTGCAACAGTAGAAACACTTGGTTTTATGTGGGGTACTAGACAATAATTGCCATATGACAACACTTCACGACGCCTATTAAAAGGTCACAAGTGTGTCATGATGCTCATCCAACACAAGGCTGACAAGATAAAACTACACCTAGATAATGACATCAATCATCAGGCAGCAACTGTCAGAGCAACGTTATAACAGAGCCAGAGGCTCACGTGTCACTTGTAGAAAACAATGTTTTATTCAGAGTTACATATTCTTATATGAACAGTTTGGTGATATGATATCCTGTTAGCCAACTTCTGCTGTCAAAGGATGGGAACACTTACACACTCATAGCTCTCTAATAATGAAACACACACATTTGCGTGCACATACACACAGAGCATCATCAAGACTTAACACACAAAAATGGAGATTGATGTTTGGATTAGTGGATCTGTTTCTACTTTGAGAGAACACATTTTAACATAAAAACAAGGACTTACGTAGACAAAAATAGAAACAACAGAATGAGAAATAGATAAAAGATAAAGACCCATCAGAATCACATGTGAGTTTTCTGTTTTTAAACATGACAAACATTTAACTATTTGGATCTCATCAGGGGCTGCACAAATTAATCATCTTCTCATTTTAAATCAGTGTCAGTCAACATTACACCCACATTTTTTTGAATTAAGTTTGTTTAAAGTCTGCCAGAAAGAACTAATACTTGGTATCATATTCTTTCTGGCAGACTATCAACCAGACATTTTTACATCAAATTTGTGGAACATTCCAAATACTTGGAAACAGTGAGCCTGTTTTTAAGGGTTCACCAAATATTTAAATTTCATTTGGCGACAACACTTAAACCTGCTATTTGCACCAACCACCCATCAATCACTCAACCATTCATTAAAGTCATTTGCATGTTAACACTTACCACTCATGCTGGGGCTCATCAATGACCAACAGGATCTTGAACTTCTTGGATAGGGAAGGAGAGGGAGCAGACTGCTCCACGAACCCGGCGGCGGATGCAGCTGTCTGTTTGACCACGTTGGTGATGGAGCTGAAGGAGCTGAAGAACCCAGAGGAACCACCAGAAGAGGAGGACTGGGCCTGTTGGGGCTGCTGAGCCAGCTGGGATGGACGTCGCTCCTGAGCTGCAGGGAAGCTGGTGGGAGCCTGGGACGGTGCCGTAGTTTTGGTTGGGGACTGGGCAGGTACGGGTGCCGTGGCAGGGGCTGAGCCTTGCTGGGAAGTGGAGGAAGTGGTGGGGGGAGGAGGAGCAGATGGGTCAGGCCTCTGGAGATCTGTCATGTAGCCATTAGGCAGGTTGGACATGAAGCTGCTGTCAGAGAGGCGGCGTCGGAGGAAGTTCATGATTGCGGTCAAAAGGTCAGTCTCCGAGTTGGTTGGTTAGTTGCCCTCTAAATTTGTCTCTTGAATTCTTGGCTGAATGGAGTGAAAGCAGAGACAGGCAGAGAACGAATGACAGAGAGCAATGGTCGAAGGATGGGTGACGGAAAGCCTCTTCTGTATTGGAGGAATGGAAAGCAGGAAGGAAGGAAAGGATGGATGAAACAATGGATACAGCTCTGGTCCAGTCTTCAAGAGACAGCTCTCCAAAGCACAGCTAAGCCAGTACAACAGCAGGCATGTATGTGGAGTTCCTCCTCCTGAGCCTCACGCCTCCTCACAAATGTGTGTGTGTGACGTGTGAGAGTGTGTGTGTCTGAGCGAGAGAGGTGTGGTGTCGCCCCCTTTGGTGAGGTGCTGATGCTCTCCCCACCTCTACTCTGCCTGCCTTCCTGCCTCCTGAGCTGCTGCAAGCTGAATGCGCTGAAGAGACGCTGCTCTCTGTGCTTATCTCACCCGTTCACTTGCTCACGCTCCCTCTGCCCTTTTCCTCTCTCGCTCGCTCACTCTCTCGCTCGGCACGCTCACTGGCTGTGTCCCCTTCCCCCTCGCCTCCTCCTCACTCCTGTCATCCTCCTCCTACATCATAAGCTACGTGTGTGTGTCGTGCTGCAGCCTTGTAATGCTGCGTGCCGTGTGCAACCAGTGGAAGGGGTTTCCTGCGAGGTGGAGTTCACAGATGGGAACACCATCCACCCTACTCTGCAAAAGCCCACTTCCTTCTCCTGCCATGCATCTTTTTACCTCCCTCTCAATCTGTCTACCTTTTATGCCCTTTCCCTCCATGGTGGCCTCATGTATGTGATAGTGATGACACATTTTCTAGTGGATGCATTCTGCAAATGTGTGCTCCTGCCACTATTTTGCCATTAAAAGCATGCAATCTGACAGAGGGCAAAGATCTGTACTTGAAACCACTGTAGAAAAGAAGCATTGGTAGAGGGCATGCGTAAAATAGAAAAATTAGGATCTATCTCGCCTGGTTCGTATAAAACCTTTTAATCAGTCAACTGATTCCCTCCAGTGGAATGTGTAACTCTTCAATAACGTGTCTTCTGCAGCCTATGAAAACAGCACATGGAGATAATGGTGGCGCAGACTAAGCTTGAAGAGACCTGTTGTGATATCAGTATGTGATGTTAGATGTAATAGGATCCTTTTTAATTATTAGTGCAATAAGATTTTTCAAATATTTCCATTTGAGGGTAAGTAGCAGATTGTAAAGGATGCCACAAGGGTAGATTTCTATGATATATACATGTGTAGCCAGCACGCTCAAAAACATGTTTGACAAAGGTAAAATCACAAAACCACAAACTGAAACACATACTATATATATATATATTATTTCAGGTTAGAGAGTAGATGCTGCTTCTTTTGTACACCACTGTGAGCTCCAGACTGTTTGCTTTTCAGCCTTTCACTTCCTAATCCTAAACAAATATCTCCTCCTTATTCTTGGCTTCATTATACATTCACTATTTTGGAGCAAGAGCACGATTCCTAAATGCCGTCAGCAGCGGCGGGCTGGGTCTGCACCGTTCTAAGCTTTACTTCAAAAAATAGCCAGAAGATGACAGGACAAAAATGGTAGAAATATGATTATTCAAGTGAGAAGAAAATCCCATACACAACTGAACCGTTTTGAGGAGAACAGATTGTAGAGGAGAACAGTATTAGCAGACTGCAGTAGAAGAAAATACAGACCCAGAGGCTCTATCTTGTCTTCAACAGGAAATTGTACCTTAAAGTATGTAGGGCAATGTCACTAATTTAGAGATATCTACCAGTCCATTTATTACATGTGACTGCTCATTCAACATCAAGCATTGAGGTTTCTGGAAACTCACAGTGTATTCTATTTGCACTGATACTATCTCAATTAATGGAAATATATTCCTTGACCTTTATGCCATTGAAACATTGCTTTTGAGCTGTACTCAACTCATAATTCCAAATTTTACAAGAGAGACTGTTGCAATTTGCAGAGATGAGAGAGTAACCTATAGCCTATTGCACATACTAATTAATTAACATTAATTAATATATACTATATATATATATGTATTTTTTTTTGTGATAACTAATGCACGATACACATTCCCAGTAAGTCACGATGAGTCAAACCCTGTAACAAGAGGGCTGTGTTTAGTCAACCAGAAGAGAGCCAGAGTGAGTCACAGAGCTGCAGTGTGTAGCCACATCCTAAGCTCATCCTGCCCTACATGTTTCATGACACATATAACACATAACACATTCTCAAACAGCCATTATATAATATGTGTATGCATCAAATTAGGCGACAGTTAAAGTAAAACACGGGTGTAGTGTCAACATTCAGCAGTGGGGGCTCAGATGTGCATTTTGTTCTTTTGTTTTGTACTACCACTTACAAAGAAACCATCCAGTATAGTTATAGCATAAATTATTTGGTTTGACCATCGTCTCCTTTGAAATGACAAAAAAATCAAGCTGCAAAAAGATTATGACTCCTCCTGGTTTGCTCCTTTTAAATGTGACATGGCTATAGCTTAGATAGGAGATATGATCTGCCTTGTGCCACAGTGATAAAGGAATCACAATAAGGATACACAAACATAGCTGCTCCACAATGCCAGAGGCATCACTCATCTGACAACACTCAGACAACACGTACTACACATGCGCATGACCATCCTCACACATAAACACTAACATCCACAAAAGCACAGATCCTGACATCCGAAAACATTCGGCTCTCTGCCTTGAGTGACATTACTATTAATGCCAGTATGCACACAAACACAGGAAGTCAAGGTTTCTGACTGAGTGAAGGTTTGGATAATTTAACTCGTAAATCTATTAACTAATGAATCATTACACAAAACCCGTCATTCAGTAATTAAATGCATTCATTTGTGGTGTGTGTGTGTGGTGTGTGCTCAGGCCTGTTAAAATTTGCTTTGAGGGATTTTCTAAAAATATCAGAGTATGTGTGAGTGAATATAAGGGTCGTCACTGGCTTAATTTAGATAATCCATGAAAAATCAGAACACTTGGACTCTTTGCACATCTGGACTCAGCAGCAGATGCTCACGACATGCTGTAATGCATGCTCCACCCTCAGCAGCACTTCTATGTAATTGAAATTTCCAATATTTTAATGAATTATTCAACTCAATTTCAACTCAATCCAGGTTTTAATACATTTTTAATCACTGGATAAAATGGGGCTGCTATTGCTGGAGAATAAAAGCTGCATAAATGGAAGTTTCAAGTAATCTCAGATTCACTGGCAGGTTAATTGAAAACACTGGGGGCACAACCCAGGAAGCAACAGGGTTATTTTGGGGCTGTCGTATTGTCTAGTTCCATCTTAATGCAGGGTTTTACAATGGCAGACATTAACAAAACCCCAGTGCAAGTGTTTCTTGCATTGGAAATGAGCCTTGATACTACAGATTACAAAAAAAACATCATTGCCTTTGAGGCAACTTCAGGGAATAGTGTAGATTTAGCCAAGCTATTATAAAAGCTCACCCTCTGAATGAACTTTAACAGTGCTGTGTGGATGGATGGAGCTATGAGATTAAAAACACCCATGCACAACTCAGATATCAGCAACAAATCCCCCAAAACACCATTTACCGAAGCACACTACGCACACGGCAAAACTAAAGAGACTGATGCTGATATTTCTGTGATGATTCCGTATATTTTAGGCAAAACATGAAATTCAAGACTCAAAACTGCCATGGCAACAAGTAGAATAAGTTGGAGAGCACAACAAGGAGAGCACCACAATAATGTAAAATCAACATACTGATCAACATAGTGGAGAGAAGATTTAGTATTATCACGTGGATTATAATGAACTTCAGTCAGCCAGCTCACGTGGAAGTGATTATCAGGCGAACGTAACATATCTATAGCTGATATTTGGTGTCTAGGCTCTGACTTCATTACTCACCACAATGATACACTGAGCTCAGAACATGGTCAGTACTATTTCAATTTATAAAATACAAAAAAAACAAAAAAAAAGTAAATCTGCAATGACTGGCCTTAATACATGCTCAACACATGTATGCTGAATAATAGCTTGGTACACTTTCTGGAAATAAAATATTTAAATGCCACACCATGAAATACTCGTTGGGGGTGGTGGCTAGATGAAAGTGAACTGCATGAGAATCTATAATCAGTGGCATTTATGAATAAGCTCTTCAGTTAGTCAAATCTATATTTTGTTGTTGGCTTGCAGTCAGTATTAAGATAAACATACTAAATAGAGTGCAGTGGACACCTTAATTTTAGCTAAAATATTACATCACAGCTAAAATCCAACTGTGAAAAATGTGAAACAGACAACCTAGGCTTCAAATATCATTAAAAAAAACATTATATTATGTTAAATAAAGATGCTCTGTATCTACCAGTGACCTGACAGTTTTGTATTTACATACTGTAGACAATGTATTTTAGGTCTTTCTGAATAATTGTTGTTATGGTACAAAACAAGCACACACCAGATGGAAGACATGGAAAATATATAACCACTGGGTCTCATTAATGAGAGTGTGTGCGGGGGAGTGCTATAAAACAGCTAATGAACTAATATACTTGGAACAATCAAGTCTGAAGTCACACATTGATTTTATGGGAATTTCCATTAAGCGCCCCCATGTGCTGGTTACATTAAATCCTTCACTAAAACATACACTGTTTACCAACCTAACGTTTAATATATATAATAATGTAGGCATTTGTGCCATTACAAATGAATAGAAACTATTTCACTAAGATTTCAATTGGTAGTAATACAGAAATATTACTAAAATGCAATTTATTTTATCCTTCACTTGCTTCCGTCTCTCATATTATGACTATTATTGGCTCACTCCCTGCTTGGTGACACCGTAACCCTTCTGTGGAGCAAGATAAAAGTGACTGCTTCTGTGTCTTCTTGCAGGGCTCTGGAGCAGCTGTGCATCTACAGAAGTGTGTGTGTGTGTGTGTTGCTGTGTTTACTGGTGCATTTTCTTTTGATGTTCCATCACTAAGCACGGGCAGCAATGGCAATCTCCATGGCAACAGGCGTGCAATAGCTGGAAAGAGTCTCCAAGTAAGTGGATGTGTGTATGTGTGTGTGAAGAAGGTGCTTGTTTGTACATGCACTCACTGACGTAGCTGATGTGTGATGTATTAATGTGAAGCAAGCTTTAAACTGCCTCAGAGCATTTATACCATTCTGATATTTCTCTTTTTATAGTTTAGTTTTATTATACTGTGCTGCTGACATTTCTAAGGGATGGTGAAAAACGAGCTGGGTCTTTGCCTGGCTATGCCTTTCAAAGCTGGTGACATCTAAATGAATTTTTCCCTAGGCGGTCACTCAGACTGTATAAATTGTGAATGATGTGGCAATTTTAGACAAATCTACAGGACAGAGACATTGTAAAAATCACTTCTAATTGAAAAATCAATCTACAAACCACCACGTTGATTGAGTTTAATTACTTACAACAAACAAAAACTTACAACAGCTTTTGCTTTTGTTCCAATCAGCTCAGACATTTTCACACTGGCCCACACAAACACTTTGAGAGAAGATGGAGGTGTGATGGGAGAATTCTCACTCTGGATGTCTCTGTGTATTTACAAGGCTTTCTTCATGTCTACTTGCCTACAACCTTTTTCACTGCCTTATTACCTGTTTTGGGCTCACTACCCCGTGCCCCAATAAGTATGAGCAACACTGAGTATAAAAGGTGTGTATTTCAGTTCTTAATAAACACCTGACATTGACTAAACTGTGTGGTGTCCTAAAGCAGCTATAATCAGTATTTTTCTAATAATATGTCAAACGACAACTTGACATTTGGAGTGACATTATCACCCAAATCTGGGCTCAAGCTCACAGAGCTTTTGCAGTAAGTTTCAGTTGTCCAGTCTGTCTCTTTGTTGTTCACTCACATGGCTCTCATAGGGACATTTTTGATGTAGGAGGCAGCTGTATTCAGTGAAAATACTCCAAAAACCCATTATACACTCGTGCTCTGCACCAAAGAGCAGAAAGACAGTTAATGGCAGAACTGGTAAACATAGTGACGTAGTTGGCAGAAGCGAGTTAAAAAAGAGTAAATATGACATTACACTACATTACTTAAATTAATCAAATGGCCAAAAACACAACTCCAAGGGAATGATAACAAATTTGTCATATCAGCTACGAAAGATAATGAAAACTTTCCAATCACCTTTTTGCAGTTCCCCACAGCTCTGTTGTGGGTTTTAGTGTCTTTCAGCTCATTGTTTTGGCTTTAATACCATCAACTTCACTGTTTTAGTTCAGTCTCATTACTGTTATTGATGTAGATTCCTGCTAACCCCCTCTGCACCACAGACCCAGCACAAAACAGATCACATAGAGAGCGGTGGTGAACATAGTTGAACACTGAATAGCTAAGGAACCGGATATTTCCCTCAGGAGTTGGTGAAAACCAAAGTGAATAAGAGAGTAAATATTAGACATAGCACATTTTTTCAGGCATCCAAATCAGACTCAACTGCTACAGTGTCTGCTGGTCATAAATATTTGTTAACATATTCTGTATTTCAGTTGTTTTAGTGTACCTTAAGTAGCATTATGACTAAATATGAAGTGTTATATGACTTTGTGAATGTACTGTATATACAGTCTGAACTAATGATAATGCAGTCAGTGTTAACTGACTGAAAGTAACATTTACATGATGTAGTATAGGGTAAAAAATAAGTACTTTTGTACCTTTGGAAGTATTGGAAGTATATTGATAAGATTCAGTGATCTTATCAATATCCATCTGGCTAAAAAAATGACTCCTAGCGGTTTCTAGGAAGATAATATTTGTCCCACTCTTGAAAATCCCATAATGAGGCACAGACATATTGCTAACTGTCAAAAATTTACATTCAGCACTAATTCATTCACACAGCCACACCGGGCCTAGTGACTACTGAACTGGTGAAGACTGATGATCACCACAGTCTTTTGGCTCCTCATCTTCCACTTAATTAATTTTACTGTGATTGTTGTAGTTTGACTTTTGCATTGTAAGAGACCTTTAGCTGGTGAAGACTGATACATATGTCTTTGTGTTCAAGGGTTTTATTTAATTTCTTTAATAGTTTAAGCCCAAACTTTACTGTAGAATATAAAAATAAGGAACAATATATAATTAATTAGATGATTAATACTGATTCTGTTTTACAAATAAAAAACGCTTTTATGATTGGTGAGGTGAGCAGAATTAACTACTGTAATCGCCACCTCTTATCCTTGCAAGCTAAATATATGCTCTATATTCAATATATAAGCAAAATATCTAAACTTGCACATTTAGATATACCATTAAATACCTCAATCAACGTCTGAAAAATACATGCATTATGTCAAAAGAGAAACTGGGAAAGTGGAGAAAACATCATGGTGATAATTAAGGAAATTACTCTCCTGTATTTCAGTACTGCAACAAATCCACCCTCCAGGAATGTTATTATAATAATAGTATTAGAGAGGTATTTATTTGGTGTACTAAATAAATAAAATGTATAAATGCAATTAAAATGCTGTGTGACGTCGTCTTAACGTCATAAGGGACTTAATTATGACACAGCTGCAGACACTTGTATTTTCTGATCTGAGTGCACATTAGCATTACCTCATCGCCACCTAGATAAACTTGGTAGAAAACCGCCCTCTGCCGACTACATTTATAGCTGTTCAGCTGTTATTTTAATTGTTTGCAAGTGTTAAACACAGCGATATGTTACCTAGTTTTTATTCCTATTACTATAGTCACTCATAGACGAAAAAAATCGTACACTAGTCGATATTTAGTCTAATAAACGGGCGTTTAATTATTCAGGACGCTTACCTTCCACCTCAGACTCAATTTCCCATCAGCCCCCACAACCCTGCGTAATAAGTGACGTATATTTTAGTCGACTGTTAAGCTAACGGACTGACGTGTGTTGTAGTGGTGAATGTATTTAAGCGATAAAACCGATTATTGTAGTGTTATTCAGCGGCTGTTGTCGTGTTTAACGGCACTGAGCCTTCAGCCTGAAATGCATCAGTTAATTTATCCACACGAAACGTCGTTTTACGCGTTTTTCAGGTCGTGATCACACTTATAAACCAGCTGGTGTTGTTGCTGGAAAGTACTCCTAGATAGTTCAAAATGACTCTACCAGTTTTGCACAACACCGGCGTGCTTTACAGAAGGATTCTGTCACAGTTTCCGCAGGACATCAGTTTAGCTTTTGCCTATGGATCAGGTGTTTTGAAACAACACGGGACCAGCCAAGGTCAAATGGAGGTAAACGACACCTGTGCTGACTGTTTAAAAAGTCTGCTCATCACATTAAACATGGACATAACGTCAACTTACAACATTTTTAGAGTTACAGAGACATTGTAATGCAGAATTTCTAGGTTATGCAATTCAGTATTTGTGCATGTAGGGATGACCAATGTGGTTGAAACTAATATCCCTAATACATTTTCTGATATAAATATACTGTACTTCACAACGTTTTAAATATAGAAAAGCAGGCATGATTTATTTGGTTTTTAATGCACTTTACTGTGCTGTTGTTGAACAATGCATCAGACAATACTTTGCACAAGCATGTAAAAAACAAATAAACGATCAGTTAAATTACTTTAAAACAATTAATTTATATGAATTTAATTTATATGTATGTTAATAGGCTACATTTATAAATGTATATTCATTCAGTCACTGAAAGCTGATAGCTCATTAATATGTTATCACCTCACTCACTACATTGTTTTGTTTTCACTTATAATACATTCAGAAGAACATGCTGGACTTCGTGTTTGCGGTGGACGACCCGGTGACATGGCACACCATGAATCTGCTGCAGAACCGCAAACACTACTCCATCCTCAAACTGCTTGGGCCCACAAAGATCAGCTCCATACAAAATGAATACGGGGCTGCAGTTTACTACAACACACTGGTGCCTGTGGACGGCAGGGTAGAGTATATGTCTTGTTTCTTTGTATAAATCTTATAATATCATATGTCCTGGCCTACTGAGCCTGTATTACTTTAGTTTTCTTAATGAATATGCCCAGTTTATTGTTCTGACTTCAGCACTGCTATCAGAGTCATATGTGTTTATCTGGTGCTTCATATACCTTGTCTTGAGGTATATGAATTCAGTACAGTAACAGTTTACTTTTTACTTTTTACTTTTACTTTTATCTGAAAAAAACGTGACCTTTGCCTTTTCTTCTCAGATAATCAAATATGGGGTCATAAGTACAGAGTCTCTCATTGATGACCTCATGCACTGGAAGACTATGTATGTTGCTGGACGCCTTCACAAACCAGTCAGTATCATGACATAACTGTGACTGAACCATGAAATCAGGCTGTTCAAAGCAGTTTATTTTATTGTGCGTGTGTGCACCCATGTTTGTGTGTGCGTGCATGTGCGTTTCCATGCAGGTGAAAATGCTAGTGCAGGGTGAAAATGGAAAGCTCCGTGCAGCCTTGGTCGCCAACCTGAAGAGTGCCGTGACTGCCTCCTTCCTCATGCTGCCAGAGAGCTTCAGTGAAGAAGAGCTTTTCCTGCAAATTGCTGGCCTTTCTTATGCTGGTAACCAACACATACGGCTACATAAACCCAAAGAAACATGAAACATAAATTTGTTTGCAACATTACAGCACTACTCGCTGTAGTTCAGGGACAGCTTGATGTCCACTATCACGTCTACAGTTGTTAAAAGAAATGCATGTAGGCTGCAGCATATTTGCTTGTTATCTGTATGTTCTAAGTAAATTAACCGATGGTTCTAGTTCACACATACACAGATTCTCCCTTGATTATTTAATGTCAAATAGAAGCAATTAAATCAGTCTCATTTGTGTTGACTCTCTGTTTCCTGTTAAGAATGTGCTAGGGGGAGTAACGCTCCTATGAATGAGCTAACTGATTTTTAACACTACCAATAAAAACATATTTTCTGTGTCACTGAAGGGGATTTTAGGATG
The DNA here is from genome assembly GCA_032353495.1 of Ctenopoma kingsleyae. Taxonomy (NCBI): domain Eukaryota; kingdom Metazoa; phylum Chordata; class Actinopteri; order Anabantiformes; family Anabantidae; genus Ctenopoma; species Ctenopoma kingsleyae. Next base: position 16,322,628 of record JAUBNQ010000023.1, read on the forward strand.
GTACTTGGAGAGGATAAATCCAAAGTGGCCAATATTGTCAAAGACAGCACTGAGCACTTCAGGATTCTGTATAGCAACATCCTACGGGACTGCCCACAAGTGGTCTACAAACCTCAGCAAGGAAAACTAGAGGTAAAACAAGCCACACACATGCACAGAACACACTCCAAGGCCTCACTTGATATTTGTGCAGTACATCTCAACATGGACCTTCTGTGGTGTATCTAGCATTTTGTTTTTTTTTACCTCGATATTGGTGTGAAAATGTAATCTTTCATTTCATTTCTTAAAAACAGGTTTTTGTAGATTTCTAAGGGTATCCGCATGTTTACTAACTTGACCACACTTCTAAAATAGTCTGACAGGATTGATGTTTACTCTTTTAAATTTGTATTGATATGCCCTGAAAAGGCTTACACAAAAATTGTTATGATATAAATTGTACATCATTAGGCAGTGTAGCATGTGTCACACTTGCTGCACTAATTACAGCACAGCAAAACACTGGGGCATGAAACTCAAAATGTTTTCAAAATCAACAAAGGTTCATCCTTCTGCCCTCAAGCTCAGCTCTTCTTCTTGAGTACAAACACTGTAATAAACCATAACAGGTTTTGTTTGTAGTTTCCATTAGGCTGGTTGAATTTAAAGATACCCTGTGGAGTTTTCTTACCAACAAATAAAAGTTACGTGTGTTTACATTTACTGTTACTCACCCGGATGATGCTGTGTGTATCCCTGAGGCCTAACAAACACACATCTCCTTTTTCATGAAACATATGGAAAGTTGTGTTTTTTTATGTTTTAAATAATAAATTTAAATAAATTTTAAATAATAAAGTGATATTAATTGATTTAGTTTGTTCACCAGGGCCCTAACAGGTTGTTTCAATTGTAAAATGAAAATCATATGTAAACAACTTTTAAGAAATTCTTGTGTACAGTATTATATGCAGTGATATGGTCAGTACATCAAATATCAGTATTTGAGATATTAAATACTGTAGCACTAGATTTAATATACTGTATCTGACATACCACTCTAAATACAAGCACATTAAAAATGACGTGACAAAAAATATCATAATGTTAGTGTCTTCAAATGCATTTACACAAATCATTCCTAATGATCAATGTACAATTTACTGGTGTACATTTGATGAGATCTGCAGATGTGATAGTCAGTGCAGCTACTGGTATTTAGTCTGCTAAATGTATCTCTGATTTGTGCACCTGCAGGTAGACAAAAGCCCCGATGGCCAGTTTATCCAGCTGATGGCGTTGCCTCGTACCCTCCAGCAAAGGATCACAAAGCTGGTTGATCCTCCAGGAAAGAACAGGGATGTGGAGGAGATCCTGCTGCAGGTGGCTCAAGACCCAGACTGTGGAGCTGTCGTACAACAAGGTCGGGACATAAAATGGGTGGAGGGATGTAGAACACAGGAAAAGGTGGGTAGCAGGGAGAGATAGGCACAGAGAGCGAGGAGGTTGATGAATGGAAAAGTACTCACCTTCAGATGTTACATTAAAATTCATTAAATTGGACTGAAAATAAAGCGTACATTGGCTCTACAATGTAAATATTTTATAAGGTAGATTAAGTCACTGATAATGTCAGGAATCTAAACCACGCGAATACTGACACAGCCAATGTATTGCCAATTTATGATGGATGAGTAAATAAGTAGTAAATCAAATAAACATGTCATCCCATTGTACCTAATGGCCCATTAGTTACAGGATTTGTCATCACTCCTCACACAATTACATCATATTTAATAAGAAATTATTGAATGGACAGCTTGCATTGGTCCCCTTATATATCAGAAAATGAAAAAAACATATGCTAGTTCAGATGGAGATTGATGGACAGAGTAAATGGGTGAGTTAATCCCAAATGTATAGTTAAGGGGAAATGTCCTCGTTGGTAGATTAAGCAGGCTCTGCCCACAAGCATCATAGAATCATGTTGCAGAGTGGTGAGAAAGAAATAGCATGCTTGAGCATGTTTTTGTTTCTCCTCAGGTGTCTCTTCTATCGTGAAATCCTCTAGTATAACGCAGAGTATCAAAGGCATTGCTACAGCTGGTAAGTGCACTTTTCATGCTTGTTTGATATGTTTGACAAACCCTAGAACTTCATCAGGTACTGTGCAGGCTGATTTGATGCTTAAGTTTGTTAAAGGAATTTATGCTTTCTTACCTACAGTTTTATTATAAGATAAGATTGATGCTACTCTCATGCGTGTCTGCCAACTCTGAAGCCACCAGCTGCATAAAGCATAAAGACATAAAGAAACAGGGAAACAACAAACCTGCCAAGTGATAATAAAATCCACCTACCAGCACCTATAAAGCTCACATATTGACATGTTGTATCTTATTTAATTATAACATAAAAAACATGGGTATATGAGGTGTTGTTGTTTTCATAATTTCCTCGGGGATTAATAAAGCATTTCTGATTCTGATTATGTTTAGGTGCTGGAAGGTGGATTTCATTACCACTGGACATAGGCCAGCAGTTTCCCCCTGTATGTTACCCCTCTATAGCTTCAGATTTACTGTACAAATATGAAAGTGGTGTCAATCCTCTTATCTAACTCTCAACAAAAAGAAAAAGTATCTTATTTCCCCTAATGTCACAATATTCTTTTCACATTGTGTGTTTACTTTTAATTAGAAAATGAAACATTGCCCAGTTTTACGAAATGGAAATATTGTTTTGGACAAACTAGACACAGTTTATCTAGTTTGTGTGTTTTATTACAGGATAAGGTTGAGTAATTGTCTATAATTTTCTTATTTATACTTTGAACACAATGGAGCTCTACAGCACAGATGAGTAAAAGCCAGTTAGCCAGTTCATTTAACAACTTTTTTGATGTAGAGATTGTGTTCTTCTATGTGGTTGTTGATGTTCACTGAACCTCCCCAGGTTTGTGGAAGACAGTGTCTTACAGCTCCAAAAAACTGAGGAAGATGTGGAGAGGCTGGAGGAGGAAGCCGCCTGTCTCACAGATGTCCTGAACCCCTCTGTTTACCCAGGACCTGTCTGTCTTACAATCAACATCCATCCTTTGATTTTTTTACCCTGACAAACTGTAACTGGAACAATCAACCTCTGGCTGTGTCACCCTGTGAATGGGATCGCTGATCAAGTTTAAGACTGTCTCGGTAGTTGACACATTAGTTTGTACAACCTGTCCTTTATCAAGCAGTTCAGAAACGTTGTAGAATAAAGGGTGACATTTCACAGGTCTGGCTGAATATGGGTGACATTTAAGGGTAATGCAGATTGGGCCTTTCTAGATGATGATACTGCAGAACAGACTACATTTAGAGCCTGCTAAGTTACAGGCAGCACAAAATCACAGAGCATGCAACGAGTAACAGAAGGATAAAGAAGAAATGACTGAAGTTACACAGCTTTCCCAAGATGCTGAAGTGTAAAGGCTGATATTTTTGTGGGCAGGTTTTATCACTGCTCAAAAAGGGAGGCCATGTCGTCTGTGGTCTGATGTTACAGTACATCTTACAAACACACTTTTTTTTAATCTCTGTCTCTCTTTGCCAAAGATCACGTCGTCTTTCATTTGTCACTCTTAACTCTATTGTTGTACCATATCTCAGCCAGTATTCACAGTTTAAACATAGGCTCACACTTGTTTGAGAAGCTGTTTGTTTTTTATCCTTTATTGTGATAATAATGTTCTTAATTAAGTAAATAAATTAAAGAAACATTAAACCTCTGCACCGTGGTTGTCGTGTGATCAGATCTTAGGTGGGAAAATGCATCAACTTCAGTATTTGCCCAGTAAAAAATAAGGTTAGTCTTATTATTTTTGCTTTAATCTTCCCTCATACAATTAGAAATACCAAAGAGGACGTCTTTAAAAGAAAAGCACAGTGACAAGTCTACTTATCCTTTTGTGTCACAGAACACACAGTAGTACAGTCATAACTAATAGTACCAGTCACTTCCTGGTACTGTCACTTATTTTGTTTATGTGATTTTTTTCACTACTACATCATCATGAGTCATACTTGAAAAATGGTTTCAGTTACAGACACAACAATAATCTTAAGGTGGACTTATCTCTCCTGGTATCTTTTTTTTCTTCACAGGTAATGTACAGTGTTTACTGCATAAAAAAAAAAAAATCTATGTGTACTTTCTGTACACATGCCTTTATTCTGTTTTCACACTTATATGGGTGACATTTTTGCAGCTCCATGCATATTTCTCTCCACCTGAGTTGGTCTCAGTAGATTTACTCATGTTATTAAAATTTTATTTGCACTTTTCATGACTGTTTCTATTTCATATAATAGTCTTCATATTTAGGTATATAATGGTAAATTGTGTTTAGTATGTACTTTTCTGTTGAAGATTTTATATAGTAAAAAGAACAAACAATGCACATTAAATATTCAACTATTGGTTTCACGCCCTGAAAGCTGTGGGGCTCGGTTTCACCTTTCAGATCCCTGTGAGTTGCTAGTAGTTTCACCAAAGAGGCCTTTTCACACCAAAGCTCTCAGATGGTTTCTGATTAATCCAGTGGAATTAGAAAAGTCCAAAGTTGTGTATCAAAATATACACAATCAATGAATTATCTCACAATCCCTCAGATTTAACCTGCTTTTGCAGGGGCATGACCCCCAGGTTCTTGGAAAGTAAATTAATTTGAAAAATGAATAGAAACATATCACACATTAATAGTGATGATGATAATGTTAAGACAAATCATCATCAACATTAGATAAATAATTTAAAACAGAGCAAAAATAAGACTATACAGTGGTTGAATCACATGGAAGAATAGACTTAATAATAATAATAATAATAATAATAGTGCCACACTGGTGAAGATGAGGGTTTCCTGTCTCGCTCAAAGGCTTATATACCGTTATTGTTAACGGAGGGACTATTTATTTCTCAACCATCTAGATGAAGAAGTATCAAATGTTGCAGCAGAAGTAAACAGGGTGGTGGCAGCGTAACCTACAGAGAGTATTATGCAATGGTTCATTAGAATAATATATGCTGATATCACTGCTCCAGTCCTGCACCAATCAGCGCGCTTCACTTTCACCACCTGCTCGGAACTGAATTCCATCATTCCAGGCATTCCTGTCCTGCTCCCTCCTCCTTCCCTCCTCCTCCTCCTCCTCTTCCTCGTTTACAACCAAGTTTGTCCCGTCAGCTCAGCTACTGTTGTCCTCCCTTGTACAGACTGTTTAACCGCGCCTTTTTTTTTTTTTTGGTTTTCTATCTTTGCGGGATATAATTATTTTGTTGTTTTAATCTAATTTCTTGTGTGGACAATACCGTACAGGAAGATACCAAAGTGGCGCTTGAAGGAGGTAATGTTATGTGCTGCTACTGAACATGAAGTTGTGTGTGACTGACATTGTTTCGGGTTTGTTGGACGGGAGCGCGCTCAGTATTTTGTTGTCTTCGTAATTATTCAGAGGACAGCACGGAGAGAAGACGCACGATCTGAAATAAAACAAGCCTACGATGAACGGAGATGAACATTTCATTCACGGCAGCGTCTCTCCAAACTTTCTTATGTCAAGAAACCTCCCTTAGCCACATGTTTTCCTCCGTGGATTATGGGACTTCTAGTTGTCGCTCTGTTGTTTGGAGGAAATAAAATCAAAGTGGCGATATATGTCCTTTTTTGCGCCGGTTTCAACTTTATTGTTTTTTTCCCCGTGGATACCTCCTAAGGGAGCACCGATAAAGAAGCAGTGAGTCAGGCAGATATAAATACTGTGCACGGCTGGTGGGAATAAAAGTGAACGCACTTGCTCCCAATATAATCACTTTCACTTTGCCCGAGTCAGTACTTTACGCGCACCACGTAGATGGTGTCCTGGGAGAGAGGAAAACAGCACGTTTGCAGTTTTTTGTCTGATGCTGCAAGAATAGTTTTCAATAATTGTCTCTCTCAAAACGGCATTTTCCCGGAGAAACGAGGGAACAGTATCTGAGGAATGCAGAAAGAGGGAAGAGAAGCGCGATGGTGCGTTTTTTTTTTCTTTTTTTAAAAATCCACAAATACCTTTCATAGCACAAGTAGACTGAAGGCTCAGTATCGTGGGACAAAAATCCTAAACCTGCTAAAACACAACAACAAGCACATTTTAGAAGGACAGACTCCAAACATGAAGAGATGCCTTTTAAAGTAGCGATACAATAATAAACACGGTTCTGAAATGAATCTTGTTAACTCAAACTTCTGATTCCAGCTTCTCAAATGCGATAATTTAACTATTTCCTCAGTTATATGATAGTAAACTGAACATCTTTGGGAGCCTTAATGTAAGTTGGACAAAACTAACAATTAGATTTTGGGAATTTGCCGCATGAATTTTTATTTACTGCTTTCTGACATTATAGAGAGCAGACTTCCTTAATTCTCATGCACTAATGAAAACATTACAGACTTTTAGACTCATATTTAGCTCAGTGTCAGTTGTAGCAAGTCTCAGTTTAGTTGTCGGATTCATACTGCTGATATATGTGTGTACGTTTAGGTTGGTAAGAGATTTACATCATTGCCAGTCATTTAATTTGGTTTGTTGTTCACCTTAGCTCAGCTGTAGATATAGGTCAGTTAGTTGTCTTGAGTTTATTGGTGCTGGTAAACAATGAAGTGGTATCTGTCTGAATATGAATTCAGTTTTCATATGAAATGATATGTAAGCCAAACATCCTCCTTCTGTCTTCCAGGCCTCCAAACATGGAGACACCACTGGATGTTCTGTCGAGAGCAGCATCATTTGTTCATGCGAGTGAAGAAGAGAGTAAGTTTCCTCACAGCACTGTGTTGTGTCATGTGTTTGTGTGTCAGTAAAAGTGGAGAGACATGTTTTTCCCCCCCTCCTCTTTCCTGCGCTTTAAAAGGTAGATTGTGTATTAATTGGTTGTACGATTAGAGTTGTGTTAGATATTGATTAACAGCAACATTATGCTTGACCCTAAGCCCCATCCGCATTTCCTGATGTGAGACAATAGGCGCCTTTGTGCTGTGCAAGCTTGCAGTTGCAGATAGACAAACAAATAAGACCAACCGCACTCAACCGCCATCAGCGCAGCTTTTTAACTAGATCTTTGCTTGTGTTAACCTGCTTTCACTGGAATCAGGGGTGGGGTGATGTTTTTACCTCTGTCTTACCTCTCTCTCCAGCTTCCTCAGTCAGCATGACTGTGTTGTTGATCTCTGTTCATCTTCCTCGTTTGTCAATCCCTTGTCAGTCTCCATGCCTCAGTCTTTCTACTTCTGTCTTTTCTTTCCCACTCTGCTAACCATGTCTGAGGACTTCTGGCTTTGCTAAAAAAAAAATTCCTTCCGAGATTAAGGAGAAATGGTCAATTCTTCTCAGCTCGGCTGTCTGCAGCCAGCAGGGCCCAGAGCTGAGGGAAAACTACAAGGACACTTAACGTGCAGTGCATTTCATTGATAATTCAACTGCACTGTTTGGAGGTGGAAGCTTAGTTTGTAATCTTTTTAATATTCTCTGCAGCGGTTTGTCACATTGTGAGTTATGTGTTCTGAGGCCATAAGGAGACACACTGTAGTGAATCCCACTGAGAAAAGCACACATTACAGTTTGGTAGACATTTGCTGTTAAGTCAAGAGGAAAACATAACCTTCAAGTTCACTGTATTTAAAAGTTGTATAAAACCTCATTAACTTTAAATACTGTTTATACACTTTATACTGTACATAGGGGAGAAGGTTCTGCTAGAGAACTGTTATTAGAAAGTGCTTCAGTGATGTCGCCCATGTCAGCGACTTGTTCCCATAATGCTGCAGCTTAAATGAACTGAATATCAGCTTCCTTGCACTTCTGAGTAAAATGGCATGGGAGTTCTCCTCCCCTCCTCCTCTGCTCCCCCGCTCCCCTGTAGTGCTTTTGTTTTTTTCCTCTGCACTGATGTCACTTTTTGCTGTGGGTCTTGCGTGGCCTCTTTGTCCAAAGACAATGCACTCAACCAGTTTCCACAATAGTGCAGGAAAAATGGGAGGAATAGAGAGCCGTCCAACCCACTAGTCAACCAACCAGCTAACCTGCCAAACTAGCTAGCAGTTAGTCAGCCAGCCAGACCAACAGGCAGTTGAGTCAATAACCTCTGTCTGCTTTTATTTAAGACAGGTCTTTATGATGCCTGTGAAGCACTTGACACCGGAGCACTCAGGGAGAAGCTCAGACCTGCCTTCACAACAGCTGCTTAAACTGACAGGAGCAAAGTGGGGCTTGTCTTGTCAGGGCAGTGCAGCAGCTCACTTTCAACATTTAGAACTCAAAAGCATTGTTTTTTTTTGTTTTTTTTTTAAACCACACCTCTGCAGATATCCCATCTCTGCTGGAAATGCATTTTCAGATAATTACACAAATGCAGTCTTGGGGGAAATGGAATTACAGTGCATGAATAATATATTGGTCTGAGGTTGTGCTGCTTGGCTCTAAAAGTCAAAATCTCCTAGTATAATATCCTGAAATAGAATTGTTGGCCTGAGCCCAGATTGATTAAGGCAGTTTGAATATAAGTGCTCATCTAAAATAAGCATTTTGAAAAAAGAAACGTGGTAAATCCTGACTGTTTTTTGTTTTTTTTAACGTTTATGAGTTTTTATTCTGCGTAAAAATTGCAGGACTTGAAGACTGCACACATGTGAATGGTTGATACATAGCAGCAACAGTAGAAGACATCATCCAACAGTTGTTACGCTTTAAAGTATCACGCACGTAGATCTTGACTATGCCTTGCAGTTTTTATTATATATTATAAAAACACAAATATGTCTATAAGGGATTGCATTTAACTTGGAAAACGCTATGTAAGACTAGGATTTTATAGTTCTCTGTGATAAAATCTGATGTGGTATATTTTCAAATATATTCAAGTGTTGTCAGTAAACCCGAACCTCAACCTAAAAGTTACAGTGGATATTTACACATCCAACAGCAGAGCAACAATAATGTTCACTTTGAGTAGTTTTGTTTTGATCCACCTGATGAATCCAAGTTGAACACCCACTCGTGTTTTTGCTGTCCACTGACTCCTGAGAGAAATATCCGTCTCTTTATAAGCTAAACGCTTTACCATGTTCTTCGTCATGCTCTTTGAAGCTTTTTTCAGAGTCAGCTGCCTGTTGTGACTGAAAACAACACTGGTGAGACTGAACCAAAACAGTACAGCTGTGGGTCAGTGTGTTTACACTCACTTTAGCAACTAGGTTACAGTGGGATTTTTCCAGTTAGACAATTTCTTAAAAGTCATATAAATGAGAAACCTAGTTCCAGTCAGGGTAGGGTATTAGGAAAACCCCAGGTTTCTCCAGGAGAGTTTTCTGATTTTTTTAAGCATGCATGTGCATGACAAAAGATGATGCATCTTTGTATTAAAACTAATTTAATTCCAAATCTGTCTGAAACTGAAGGCAGGAACTCTCGGTTAGTGAGACTGAACTCCCACCTTCTCGTTGGAGGACAAGCTGTCTGCGTGCAACTCTAATCACAGGCCTTAAGTTAAATAATCCTGACCTTGAATACTGTTTACTGTAATTATACAGTTACTATAAAAGCAGTGAAGTACTCTGTACCTTTATATTTAATGGTGAATGCAGGAAAATGGTTAATACGTGCCATCACCCCACCATAGCAATTTTGGTGGCTACTTGGAAGATCTTGCACTGTGCTCCACCCTTCCTGTGAGCAAACCTGTATTTGAAATCAACCTTAAACGTTCTGGATTACACTTCAGCCTCAGCTGCAAGGACTGATCCAGATATTCTTTGGTAGCTCACTCAATATAATGCTGAGTAATTTCATTGGTTTTAATGTGAATTCTGTGACAGTGCCAGTCAGAAGGCCCTGACCACATTTGTTAGATGAAGGCCTGTCATTCCCAACTAGGCTGGTGGTTTTGGGTTTTTACAGATGAGATACCATATTGACGTTATTCTTTTGGAAGAAACAACAACAGAAAAACTGGTGCCAAAAGAAGGTGGTTGGTTCTGCTGTATAGTGGGATTTAGGTTGTTTAGAGAAAATACACAATCACAGAATCCCTGTTCATTGTTATAGTTTCCATGGTTTGCTCAAACGCCAGCAGTCTTTTCCTACTTCTTACTGAAGGGTTTGGTCTAAGGAAAGCAGTGCATTAAAATGAACCCTTCTACACTATTTTTACACTGGATATGCTGCAAATACATACAGCAGTGGTGTGGAAACACCTTAAAATAATACTTGCTGATGCAACAACACCTGAATCTTAAGCCTTTAAATTCAGCATAGAGCTGATTCAACATCAGTCCCAACAAAAACTGAACATTCTGAGCTTAAATAGTCCTATTAATTACAATGCTGTTGTACTGGTTTGTTTTATTTGTTTCTGTATCATGTAGAGATATCTGATCTTGGATAGATGCAGATAAATCTGATAATTGCTTGCTAATAAATATCAGATAATTTTTGTCTCCATTTGCCTATCACAGTGTTAAACTGTGGTCAGCTCTGTCAGTGCTGTGTCTTCCTTTAGCATTAGTGGGGAGGAAATTTGGTTTAAAAAAAACATCATACACCTGACTGAATTATGCCAACAACTATTTGATATGATGAATTGAAGGATGAGGTGATGAACCTTTGTGCAGCTGCCAGCAGAATTAAGTCTGACTATTGAAAGTCACATTTTTTTTGTCCAGTATTTTGATTTATGAGCAGAGCATCTGAATTACTAGTGACATTCACATTATCCTCTGAGCTCATATGAAGCACCATGTACGGCCAAGCAAATTAACTGAATGTCAGTCAGAAGCTTGGACATATCAATTCACTTTTTCTTACCTATTCCCCCATCATCTAAGATGGTATCAGCAGTGAATATAGGGCAGGGGCAGCTAGAAAACAGGCAGTACAGTAGCCCTCAAGCTCTTATAGCTAATGGATAGAATGGATATTATGAAAGCTGATTTTACTGCAGGACAAACTGGAAATAAATATGGTTAATATTGCCATGGTCTGCAAGGTTCACACTGAGGTGGGTAAGATGGAGGCAATAACACACGATTTTTTCAGATGCATTTGTGAGAACTTGCATTTGGCTAATCATGCAGGATGGTGTGTCAGGCCTCTCAGCAAGTGAGCAGAGGAGACTCGTCCGAGCTTGTTGATGATGATGAGTGATGATGTGTAGTCAAATCAGCACTGAATATGAAATCAGAGACCTTGCACGTTGGCACTTTGTCTAACCTTTCCTGGAGGCAAAATGTATTTTATGTTGTAGGTAATTTGATGAAGGGATCATGCCTATAAATGGGATATGTTGGGTTTTTGGGTGCATGTAGAGCTTCTTCAGCAAAGAGGGAGTTTGCCCTGCAGCTCTCTTGTCCAGTTTCAGTGTAGTCTGAATATCATGACGATGATGATGGTGAGCAGCATAGCTCCATGTAATTTGTGTTCCCAGTAAGGCATTTTGAAATGAAAAGAGTCTGTAACTTTTGATCGTAGATTAATAACCCAGCTAGTCACCACAACAACAAGGACTGTGATGCAGCGTAGACAGCTGATGATGATAACCATCTGATAAATCAGATAATCAGTTTGAACTCTTTTAATGTGGTGAAACATTCTAAAGCTGAAGCACGTGCAATGTACACACATGTGCCTGTTGTTTATTTACCCTCCATCTCTGCAACAGTGTTGAAGTAATAGTTTGATAGTTCCTGGAGTATCTGCTGGTTGGTTGGTAACTGTAGATAAAAAGACTTTACAACATCACTACTCCTGGCCAAGAAATGACACGACACGTAACTACTACTTATTGTTAGCACACGTACAATTTTTGTACGAATTAAACAAATAAGTCATTTGGGAGCTGTGCACATGTGGGGATTTTTAAATTTTTGCTGTTTCCAGTCTCCACGCTAATCCAACATAAGCTAACTGTCTCAGGCTGCAGCTTTACACCCTACACATATGTAGTAGTATCAATATTCTCATCTAACACTCAGCAAAGATTAAATACGAGCTCAGTCCTTTTATTGTTTTCATTTGTTGCTTCTATCTTTTACTCAAATACAAGTCATGAACTTGTACTATTTTTAATTATCTTGAAAAGATAAAGAGATAAGTGCTCCTGCTGCCACTGAATAATTTGATGATGGATTACTCTCTGATTGACTGATCAGATGCAATACTATGTTGACTAAGTGAGATCTTTTGGTGATCACAATGTGCATGCAATAAAACAAATTGAGACGTATACCTGTACAACGGTGAAAGAACTGGTGACAGTAAACATCAGCTCTACAGTCAATCTTTGCCTTTTTATTGATAAATGCAGCACAGTGGCGTTAAGTATTAGCTGTTAACATTGAGTCATCAGTAAGAGAGTAAGAGAAATAAAATTGATTTCTCCAAATAATTATGATACACACTGTGTTTAACACGTGTACTTTATACACCTCTGATCTACTGTATGTTTTTAAGTAAGTAAGTATGCAACTGACTAGAACTCAAATCTTATTGTGAGATGCAAATTTGCTCTGAGGGTTAAGTTGAGACACTTCAAAGTAAGAGTCTTTCAAAAATCTGGGAAAATATATTCTATTTTTTTTTTTGAGTCATGTCAGTGGTTGTTTTGTTGCTAATTTAAGGAAGAGGATCAAGAGTTTAAAATACATCACATCAAAACATATCTGATATCTGGTAATGGAAAATAATCACTGCTTCCATTACCCAGTGGGACCTATGACAACATTCTTGCCATGCTAACAATTAGCCTTTAACAAACTGACCCCAGGGGCTTATCATTTATTGGCAAGACTGTTTGCACACAGGACAACAGGTTCTGTGCCACTGCCACTCATGTTTTGCATCTGTGAAACCTGAATTGCAACCTCCTTGTCCTCGGATGACATCAACACAACCTTATCACTGAGTTCCAAGGCCACAAATACAAGACACACTTTTCTTGAAGGAGTATGTTCACAGACTGTCAGGTAGTACTGTGGACCACTCTTCCTATCGTCTTTCAAACAAATCGATATTCATGAACTAAATCAATCAATTTAAATTCACAGACAGATTAAAACAATAATTACATAGTGACTTATTTCTAGGTCTATGTGACCTTTAAATGCATAAAAAGTTACAGATACAGTGTAAGAAGTTACAAATACTACACACACATTTGGATCTGCAGTCATTAATTGCATTAACTAACTTCAATAAAATTAAAAATTAATATTAATACTTTTTTGCATCATACAAAGTTGACATTTTCTTTCTGAGACGCAGTGCAATCCAGTTTCATGTCATTCTGAGTAACTATGGCGAGTGCTATCAAAAAGAGAGGAATGCAAAGTATGTGTGGTCAACACAGCTCTGAGAAAAACTTCCCTCACTAAGACAGCAGAGCTGGTATTGGACCAGCAAGTGTGGTCTTTACTAAGAGCCAATGTAGGATGTGGACTCTTTCACATTTGTCCAGGATCCTAAATCAGCAACCACTCCAGTCAGGTGAAGCCCCATAAAATCAGATTCAGCGCAATGTTTAGGAAACTTTGATGTACAGGTAGAAGTGAGACGCTCCACCTATAAAAGTTGCCTTGTGGTACAACCTTAGTCTGAAAGGCCAAATATTTGTCTTTATGTCCTGTTGATCTGCAGTGAATCCTTTAAAATGTTAAAATGTGCACAGTGTAAAACAGAAATGCTGCACAGAGAAAAACAAAGGTTGATTATATTTAACCTTGTGACAATGCTCGGTGACCCTTTGACACATGACCTTTCACCTTGTGACCAAGGTGGCTCTTTGTTCCTCTGGTCTTAATGGCCGCCTGCTGAACCACAACATTAACAAAGCAGTGACAATGACATAAGTGCCTGCGTGTGCGTTTCTGTGTGTGCACAACAGAAGGAAGTGAATGAGGGGACACAGGAGAAGATTGTGGGGTTAGGCTAAGACAACAAGAGATAGACTGGTGAGTGATTTAACTAAAAACCAAGCTCTCCTTCAGCGTTAGGATGGACCAGCGATCAGTGAGCTGCACATACCCATCTCTTTCTAAAACCTAGTCCCTATTCATACATTTATACATATACATGTGGCTCATTTGGTCAATATAAGCTGTTCAAACAACTGAAATCATGCTACTCCAGCAGAGGTACTTAAATAACATACTGTAAATTCACACAATATAACCACACAACAGCTAAAATGTAGGAAATGTAGCTGGTGAGCTGACAGTAGCCATTAAATATGCACTTAGAAACTTCAACTTGGCTGCCTTTAAGGTGATTGGAAAAATATAAAAAATATATAATATAAGTCAATCAACCAACCAACCAACCAATAACTGGAATCCCCTGAGAAACTTTATTACTTGAGCAAATGTACTTAGTTAAATACCACCTCTGCTGTAAATATCCAACATGGAATCACCAGACTGTGAGAATGCAGCCACTGCCTGCCGCATGTTTGTCTCCAGTCTGTTGTAAACACAGTTTGGCAGTAGAGCTGGAGGGGCGGAGTGGACAGGAACACTTATGGGTGGAGACAGAGAGATGAAAAGGATTTGGAGGAAAAAAGAGTTTCAAGATGGACACTAAAACAAAAGTAGCTTGGACATAATATTGCGTTATAAAAGAAACCTCTGGGTAAATCACTAAAAAAATGAAAGTAGCTCTTGAGAAAGATTCTGACAGACAGACAAAAAAAGAGCGTTTGCCCTAATAGTGAAAGATATGCAGAACAGCTGGACTATAAGGACCAGTGGGTCATGCATGATGTACTGAAGATGTCTTGGCAGTAAGAAAACACTACAGCAACTACATCCAACCATCCTAATCGCTTGTCCTCTTAAGGGTTGCAGGAATGCTGGAGCCTATCCTAGCTCTTTACAGCAGCTCACTTATGTTGTTTGTGTCACTGCAGGTTATATAATGTTACTGAGGAAACAGATAGTGATTGCTGATAGTAGTGCACCTGTAATCTGGATCCCTATTAAGCGGCTCTGCTTTGTCAGGCTTTACAACAAATTCCACTGTGATGCATAGCACCTGCCTTTTCTTAACCGTGGTCCCCATTCTAGTTGTATATGCATCTTAGTTAGTAGTTAGTAGTTAGTTAGTTAAGCTTATACAGTATAATCAGGAAATCTCTTTGGAAGAGAGACAACAAAACAGTATATATATACTAAATTTAAGTCCCCCGTACAATCACCAGTTTCCCTCAGTGGGCTTTACAGTCTGTGTAACAATCTCTGTCCATAGCACATTTACAGTGATACTGATTAAAGCATTGCTGCACTGTACAGTATAACCAGAATATACACAGTTTGATTCCAACCAGGAACATCTGTCAAACCTTTATTCTATAACATATTTCTTTGAATATCTATACAAGCTGCTAAATAACTGAAATGTCTTTCACAGATTTTCACTGACTAAATCACAGTAACCCTCTTTAAAGGGTCATTTTACTATGGTTTAATGGATACGTAGATTCAGTATTCAATATTAAACTAAGCTTTCGATTTTTTCATATCTAGCAGATTTCATTTTTCTATCTGCCACACACACACACACACACACACACACACACACACACACGCACACGTGGGAAATGGGAGAATTGCTTTGCATCCACATAATTACTATTGTTATCACTGTTTCGGTTAAGCAACCTGATATTTCCTCTTTTTGTATGAGTGTGTGTTGATGATCTTTTCATCCAAACACTCCCAGAAACCTTCTGTAATGGTGTTTTCTTACAGCTCTGTAATTTTGCCCTGAATGCCAGAATCATGTAAATGCCTGCATAGAAAACTGAACTTGTGTTTGTGGCTGCTGTTATATGAAACAGGGATTTTTAAAGTTTTAATCTTAATATTTGGAGTAATACTTGCGTTACAAGATCTGTAAATTTGCAGATGGTTAAATATTGTGCAACGTTTGTGTTACACCACACAGGTCTGTCAGGTGTATGAAATATTTATAAACATATAGCTATAAATATATTTATAATAAAGAGCTATAATACAAGTATATTTATATCTTGAGAGTTTGTTGAAGAGTCACAGCTAAATATCTGCTACAAAAAGCTGAGACAATAAAGTGCAGTGGGGCTAAACGTCTTCTGTCCATTATGTCATCATCTAAACAAAACAAGTAATGGTGTGAAGGGATTTCAAGGTGCCATAAAGTAACTGAGAATTTAACCTTTGGTCTCGACAGTGTTCTGCTGCTCTGGCATATTTAAGATCATGTTTATGCTCATGTTTAAAGCCAGTTTGAGAAATGTTATAGATGAATGTTATTCATAAAGATGACTTCAAAAGATACATAAATAAAATCAAGTTAGAAAGCAGGAACGTAATATAAAGGGTAATATAAAGCCTTTTTCCCCCCACTCTACTACCATCCTACAGTCTTTTATTCTGTCAGTGTTTGTGTCACAACAGTGGAGCGTGTTAGTAAAGCATTAAGATGAATCACCACCTGACCTGTGTGGTGTTGTTATTCAGACACACCCACTCTCTGGAGAAGCCCAAACCTGTTCAGGAAGAGACACACAACACTGCTGGAGATTAAATAGGTCCAGTGGCACCTTGTCCTGATAGATTAGATAAATAAATAGACAGACAGGAAGTAGAGAGGATAATGACAGGAAAGCAGGAGTGACAGGTGGTCGTGTAGCCAAACCACTAAATGAAAGATGTAATGTATGAATGTGTATGTCTGTCTGTCATGCTGGAGAGGAAACAGTGGACAGAAAAGCTTACTACCAGTAGACTAACTTATGTGTAACAACTTGTCCTTATGGAAGGAAGGGGTGGATTTTCACCAACTTGTTATGTAACAATTAATCTTATTAATATACTTATTCAATCTTACATCACACCAAACTACAACAAAGACGTTGTGTTAGAAAGCTTGTTTGCCTTAATATGTAAATTCTGAGTCCAGTTTTACGATTAAATGTAGTATAAATGTGTATGTTACAGCAAATGCTACAACTACAAGGAAACAAATACTGTGGTGGCTGCATTTTGTCTAATAACCAGCTGTAATAAGTGAGACTGATGTGCACAAGACATACAAACATACTGAACAAACCCTGGCTTGATTAACTGTTACAAAAGTGATTTATAATCAGTGTTAAAATTGAATGATGGTAGGGCATGAACCCCAGTATTAATAGTTTGACTCCCAGTTCCCCCTGGCCACTTGTTGAAGTGTTTCTGGACAAGACACTCAACCCTGAACCCTTGGTGTCTTAAATACAGCTGCATTATTATTATTATTATTATTATT
>JAUBNQ010000023.1:16351330-16380072 GCA_032353495.1 Ctenopoma kingsleyae
TTGGATTTTATATTTTAAGTTGGTGTGACAAAGTACAATAGGACTTACTGTCTTATCAGCTATCAGTTAGTGTAGTCGGAATTAGGATTTGTAAAATAAAACTGATGCAACCTATAAAAGGTACTTTTTTTTTTAAGACTCGGTGACCTATGATTATTTCCTAGAAGTGACCCGTGATAAGCCATGTCCCTTTATTTAATCTTCATTTAAATTATGACCTTGAAGTCATTTGACTCCCAGTGCTGTAGGTTAATCTCTACCCAAGAAAAGTCGATTGCTAGTCGACTTGCTGAAGCTTGAAACCAAATTCAGGGCTTTTTGGCTCATAAAGCTTCATTAAGATATGTTTTTTTTTAATGCTGGAAACTCATTTGCCTCAGGGCCATCCTAAAAGTGTGTTATTTTTAGTCACTTAATTTGAGATTTCTCTGAGGGCATTCTTTCCCTGGCAAGGGTACCTGCTAAGTGACTTGTTCAAACGTGCCTCAGTTTCTGAAAAGTTGTCTTCCTTGTTTGAACTGCTGTGCCTGTCCAGAGAACCATGATTACACTGAAGTGGAGAATGATGGGTTGTCTTTACAGGAAAAGTTAAGCTAAAAATAGCAAGTAAAGACACCCTCTATAGACACTGAAGGGCATGGGCAACTCATCTCTATTCAGTAGACATGATATTTCTGCTTCATTGAACTCATCTGTCAGTTGTAGGTGTAGTGATTAGTCTGAAAATAGTCGACTTAGGTCTTGGGAAAAAGCCAATAACCAAAAACCAGAAAAAGAACCCATGCCACCCCTGCTACACGCATGCATGTACACACACACACTCTAGATATTCACAGATGGTTATCTGACACCATTTTAGCTGCTGGATTTTGCTGGCTGCTTCTGTCTGTGTAGCTGTTTTTTTTTGTCTATTTGACTGATGAGTGTTGTTTTTTTTTTCAGCATGTTTTAAAACTTTCATGTTTTTTATCCCCTTTTTTTAAACACATTTTCCCTCTGCTAGAGTTGATGTTTTGCTATATCAGTTCTAAATAATGTGTGTTTTTGCTAAATTGCTAGTTGCTGGCTTTCTTTTGTCTGTAAGTTCAGTGTATTTTGGGTGAGTGTCGCCACAGACAGACACCTGACACCCCAGTCTCAGGGAGGGGCTATGAAGGTGGAAGCTCATGTTTCCTTTGTTGTCCAATCACAACAAGCTGAAGTCAGGGGGAGGCACAAGCTATGATGTGGAAAGAAAACTTTAAACCAACCCATTTTTTTTATGTGGGACAGCATTAACACACAAGATAAATGAATGAATTAGATTTTTCTCAACAGCCCATGCATTTAAGATTGTGGTTTAGCATTATTTTCTCATCAGCCACAGTGTTTTAAGAATATCTCTTTATTTATTTATTTTGCTTTTTTTAAATATTTTTTCTTGCTGTGAAGTAAGTTTAAGTCTGTAAGTAATACAGTACAGATAACTTGATGGCATGGCAAATCCTGCATATAAACTAATTAAAAATATTTGCAGTCCTACATGTAGCGGCAGGCTGATGCATGTATGCAATGTCTATATCTGCATGTGTATCCATATGTGTCTGTCCATGCATGCTTGTGTGCTTGTGCTTGTGTGCTGCCCGTGTGTGCATGTGTGTGCATGTGTGTTGAGTGGTGTACTTTGTCATTTTCTTTGAGGAGTAGGAGGAGTCTTGAACAAAGAAGCCTTATCCTGTCCACTGGAGCCTGTGGGCTGGAAGCTTGCTGCAGCCTGCTTGCCTGCCCGCCACTCTACAGTTGTACACCCACCAATGTAAAAGTCCTCTTGCTCAGCTGTTTCATTCCTCCATAAAAATAAGAGCCAGTCACAGAGCAAGGCTTTGTATAGACTTTTAATTGTTGAACATAGCTAAAAGTAAATATGTCAGTAGCAGCAAGGCTACATGTGATTCAGTGGGCACTCATTTGGTTGATTTTTATCACAAATAAAGCTTGGAAGTAAATAAAAATAGAAATTTATTGTCCTACATTACATGTACTACATATTGTTTTTCTCATAACTACTACAAAGTGATGGCATGAAAATTTTTCAGCCATGATGTCTGGTAGCCATTCATTTGAACAAACATTACTTTTTCTTTGTCTTGTTCTTGGTTAGGCTCTTTAGCCTGATGATCAGGTGGATTATTTTTTCCACTTTATTATTGGCATTACTCAAAAAGTCAGACATGAACAGTGAGTCAGATCTGAAATTAGGGTTGATGCTTGTTACAGTTGTACATAATATAATCTTTTTGCATTCATAGGAGCAAAAAGTAAAATCTATCAGGGGCACTGCTTGCTTCTTGCAGAAGGTAGCACAAATCTCTGAGCTCCCCTGTAAATCTCCACAATTACATAAATGTGGCTGGTGCGTGCCTCTCAAAATGTGAAACCTCACATTATGCAGATTTGCAAACCTGCACAGCTACTTGATAATTAGTCTGAGTGAACCCAACAGAACTTTCTTTTTCATCCCTCCTTTCAAAACACACTGATAATAAGATGAGTAATAAGATTTAGAAAGACCATATGATTGTAAAAGCAAGTAGAACTCAGCAGACAATTGTTTACACATCTGTATGTAAAACGTTGATAATGTTTTACCACCAAACCATCACGTTTGGCTTTGCCTGCTGTCTTCTTCTATAGCAGCCTTTCTGTTTCCTGCAGTAGACTGATCCACAGCACGCACTACAGTGTTGGAGAGTAACAGCTTTGAACACAGTGGGGCTTGTGTGAGTATGAACATGTTGATTGTTGTGTGGACACATCATTGAAGAGCTCATGCACGGTCTTCTGCTGGAAGCATGTTCGACCCTTGAGTCATTTTGCTGCAGTTAATACTGTAGGATACAGAAACTGCAGCTGCTTTCTACTGGGAACACGATCAGTAGGGTGTTCTCATGGGCATTTCTCTAGAGGCCAAATGGAAAGAAAATAAGAGAGTATGTGTGTTTGCATGTCTGTGTGTGTATATCTGTGTAACAGAGAGTGTGGCCAAGGCTGGTGAAGTCATTGTTACCCTCTTATTTTACATGGGACTATTTATGTGGTGTGTGAACATGTGTGAAAAGGAGGGAGACCATGTGGGTGTTTTTTTTCTTCACTGTGTGTGTGTGTTTTGTTTTCTTTGCCTTCTTGTTGTGGTTGTTCCCATATCCGATCTGTCCCAGCTTTGATAACAGCAAAAAGCATTTTCTTCAATTCTCTTTCCCTGTCCTCAATTAAGTGGCAAATATGTGCTTTATTTCTCTCAGTATTTCTGCATGTGTAGAAAATATTAAAAGATTTTAAATGCTCTGTTTAAAAACTGTATAGGAAAGGGTGCAAAAATCCATCTTACTGTAAATAAGAATAATGTAAGCTTTAAGACAGCATTTTCATTCATTTATTTAATGTTTTATATGGTGTGTTATAGATATGATATATCTGATAAGGTGTATTTCCTATTGGCTTTTGACAGTTCTATTTTAAAGCACGTATTGCCAACTCAATTCCAGTACTATAGTCTGGACTGAGCAAAGCAAACTGTGTTAAAATGTTTGTATTCTTTATATACATAGCCCGAGTAAACCCTGTGGCTCAGTGTGTGCGTGTGCGTGTGCGTGTGTGTGTGTGTGTGTGTGCGTGTGTGTGTGTGTGTGTGTGTCCATTTTGTGGTTTTCTGTAGACCTCTCAGAGCTTGGGCCTGGTTGTAACCTGTGGTTGAGCCTTCATCTTCCTCCTCTGCCTTTTTTATTTTTTGTCCTCTTCTGCTCTCTACATCCTGATTCTTTCCAGATGTTTCCTGTGTGTATCTCTCTTTCTTTTCAGCCTTTATTTATTCCTTAAAGGAGTAGGATATGAACCTCTGCTCAACTTAAGATTTGTAGTGAGGTTTTCTCTGAAGATTTTGGAGCACAATTGTGAGAAGAAGTTTAGAACTTTTATAGTTTCTGTATCTTTGCCTTAAAGTAAAATATAACTAACTCACCAAGTTTGTATCTTCTATAGAGCTAAACCTGGCACACTTTTGAAAACAAAACCATGGTTTTAATGTCTTCACTCCATAAGTTTATATTTGTTTTATTGAGTTTTCTATTGTGGCAATTAGGCAAGTCGTGTCATACAAAGCTGTTTTTTTTTTTTTTAATCCAGCAAAAATAAATTTTACAAGAATACATGCTTACAAATACATGCTCAGAATCTTTTAAGTATTTTCTTCTATTAAGTTATTCAAACACATTCATGATCTTTAACTTGAGGTTAGCTTGAAGATACCCTATTTTCAAGATCTTGTGAATGGTTAATTAAAGGCTGTACTTAATGACAGATCAGAGTAGTGCAATATTGTTGAAGATACTCAACTACATCATTTATCTATTGAGGGTTGGACTCTCAAGGTTATAACTTCAGGGATCTTTCAGTGATTGCCTACCACAGTGACCACCACTAATGCCAGGCTGTACATAACCCAGACTTTAGTAAAATAGAATCAAATAGATATCTACGCTTTATATCATAGCTTGTCAAGCTGTCCATTCTGTTTTCATATGGTTCCCATTTTCAAAACGAGCTGGCCATAAAGATTGACTTCCCTCCGCTATTAAATTGCATTCAGCATAGGGCAGTGTATCAGAAATAGAATTACTATCAGGGATGTTTCAGAATTTTAAATTGATTTTAAGATAAAATAGTAAAATCCACAAAGAAGAGATCACAGATCTGTCTAACTTTTGTTGAAGTAGCAGTTTGTATTGCATTTTAACAGTTTTCAGCCAGTCGACAAAGTCCAAAGATTGGTGTGGACAACCAATACTAAAGCAAATGATAATAACAGTTTTGGCTTTAAATGAAACGCCTGCATTTAAAATACTGATAAGAAGAGTTCACACATATACACGAGATTCCGCTTCCCTCTCTATATTGATACTTGATCCAAAAGTCATTACTAACATAACTAACTGAACTTTTATCGTAAAATAGGTTTGTATGTCTGTATGTCTTCCATTCCCTCATCTTTTTTTCTACAATCTTCACTCATCTTGCTTAATTTTTTATTCATTTTTTTACTGGTACCACTTGTATGTACCAAGTCGAGCCAAGAGTTCTTTACTTTTCAAAGCCTGTCCCCCTTTTTCTCTCTTTCACTTTTAGCTCTTGTCTTCTCCTCTTGCCCCAGACCTGGCAAACTCTCTTCTCTTTTCACTTCTAGCAACTTACCACCCCCATGCCCATGTGGAGCTCTCGCTATTCGCCCTTTCCGTCCTCTCCCTCTCTCCTCAGTTGAAACCCTGACAATAATTGAGAGGTGAGTAAGAGAGACAAAGACACCGGGTGGTTTTGAATGCCTGATCCCTGGCATGAAATGTGGTCCAGGGTTCGGTGGGCAATCAGGCGAGGGGAAGGCAGGGGTGGTGGATTCGACAGCTACGCCATTCATTGGTCGGATTTGTTGATCTCATTCATTGGCTCCTGTGATGGCCTCTCTTGTGTGAGGATGTGGGCATGCCTGGTCTTTGGCAATGATTAGGTTTGGAACAACTTCCACAACCTAACTCAAGACCCAGCTGCTGGGAGGGAATGAGAGGGGGAGAGAGAGAGAGCTTTATTATCTGTTTGCCTCTTAGCTAATCGAGGTTTGTTTATATTTGAAGATAATGGAGTTATACAGGAGGACTTTGGTTTGTAGCATCTGATTAAATCCTCATGATTTATTCGCTTGAACACACTTCTGTGATTATTATGATCAGATTTTTCTATGATTAACGCCACAAATCATTAAAATTATGGACAAATAAGGAAACTGAACATTGATGATGCTACAGGAAAACGTAAAGGCTTGCTGGTCAGCTGTCAGACTGGGTTTAAGTAAGCACTGCCAAGTCTCTCCCTCTTTAACCCTCAGGAAGTTTGCTGCCGCTAGTGGGAGAAAGAAAGACAAAGAGAGGGGGTCTCTGCTAATGTAAGCTCTCGGCACAAACGAAGGAAACTACTGACCTCACTCTTTCTTATAGTAGAGGTCTGGACCATTCACATGCAGCTCCCCCTCTCCACCTCTCCCCTGCTTTTCCTCTCTCCCTCTCTGTATTCTGTGGAGACTATTTATTTGTGGAGAACAGTGCCGTGGGTTCCAGATGCTTGACCCTGCAGTCAGGTTGCCTGGTCACATGGATCTACAACTGTTTGTCTGAACTTGTTGTTTTGCATCCAAACAAACCTTAAAGACCTGCTGCCACTTTTTTACTCTTTACTCTGTGTATTCTGGTTCAGACTTTTACAAATGCTTCCACACAGTATCTTGTGAAGAATAAGAGTGAATCTTATGTCGACAATGCAGGAAATTTAATTGCTCTTCCTGAGTGATGTTTCATAGTGTGCAAAAGTGTAGGCAGGAGGAAGTTAGTGTAAATGTGTTAATTTGTGAATGGGCATGTGGATGCATAGAGTTGGAGAGAAAAGAAAAGATGGCAAGGGGCAAGTACAGTAAATCTTGCTCCCTGTAACTGGGCCTCAAATTGTAGGAGGGGAGTGGCGCTCCAGAAAGGGTGTATTACACAATCGAACACAGACCACAAGTGACGCACTGAGCAAAATAATTACTACCTGTTAAACTACAAGTGTGCACAGGGTCAGGAACAACCAGTTCATTGCATATCAGACATATTCAAGTCATTATCATCTGATCTGGGAGCTAAAGAAAGAAGAGCCTAAAATCTGTGTTGTGTTAAACTGCCATTACTTTAATCCTTTATCCTTATTTTGTTTTTCGGGATTTTGAGATTAAAATGTGAGGTCACAGTTTGGCAAGAGCAGGATTTCTTTGTAGTGGGAAACAATTCTCTTTCATATGGACAGTGTGTGGCCAGTCTACCATCTTTCACCTTTAGTATTCAGCTCGAGGTTGTGATTGTGGATCGTGTGTTGTGGAATAGAAGTCAAGGGAAAGAGTTAAAAACACTGATATCAACAACAACTTTGGCAGATTTAAGCAAATGCAGACAGTGAGATGCAGTCGTCAGTGAGACAACTCCTCAGCCCATATCCATGCTTCATTCACACTGAAGGATTTTTCAAATGCATCTGGCAGCATGCTACAGGCTATAGGCTCCCTGGCAAGATAAAGCTGATTTGGTATACTGAGGAAACTACTTGAGAGCTTTGAAATTCATGAACCTTTGTCCCTGTGTGCAGGGAAAAGTTTGGAGTCTGTCCATGTTGCCTAAAGTTAGGAGATTGTTTCTTCTTCCTTCCTAGCAAAGAACTTTGTATGTGTGTGTACAAAAGAAATTAACAATCTGAGAAATAAATTACTCTAGGGTGAATGTGGGTGTGTATATGTGCATAGCATTTCAGTATTTATAGCCTCTGTTGGTCCTGTAGTGTTTGACACAGGGCTGCATATACAACTGTCCTTTTGTCTCTCATCTCCAACCCTGTTTCACCTCCCTGTTTTTACTCGTCTCCTTCAGTGTTCATCTTTTTTCTCTGTCTCTTTTCCACATCTTAACACCATTAGGCATCCTTCATTTTTATATTTTTGAGCTCGACCTTCACACCTAGGGTTGATAGCTAGTTTCATTTACTCCAGTGTCATTTACATTCTTTTATCTAGTGGGAAAGAGCAATATACTGCACTGTGACAGAAAACATTTGGAAACTAAATAAGGAATCAGTCAGGATATTGATATCTACCTAAACCCTAAGAGAATACGTATTAATCTAACGTCCCTTGTGGAAATTAATGTGCCACTCCGTCTCTACCTCTCTTTCGAATTATTTCCCAGAAAACCCAATGGAGACTATCGCAGCTCTCCCATCTCTAAGGACCGAAGCCGGAGCCCGATTGAACGTGTGGTGGTTCCCAGTGCTCTGGGAGTCCACAGCAACCACCTGTACAGTCACGCCCACCATCACCATCACCATATGGCCAGCTTAGCTGGTATGGATCAGCCACTGGCACTCACTAAAAGCAGCATGGTGGAGTCTGCACGTAGCAGCACAGCAGCCATGACCACAGTGCCGCACTCAGTCAGCGCTGTGGAACGCCAGCAGGTAACATATGCTCTTTTTCCCACTTCACATTTGGCCCACAGGACAACCTCAGAAAACCTTGTCTGGGAAAGCCTTAGGCTTCCAAGGGCCCCTGGGTGTGGCCCGAGGCTTAATGCGACCCTTGGAGATTATGCCCCAGAGCCTCAGACCTTCAGGAGTCTCAGAAAACCTCAGACTATCAGGGGCTCCCAGATGTGGCCTGAGGCTTTCTGAGCCCCCTGGCAATCTGAGGCCCTGGGGCACTGGGCCTGCTGGCTTAGGCCATAATCCAGCCATGGGTAAAACCTCAACTCTGATAGGTCTCCCACATGACAATACCAATACAGTATGCTTTCATCAGCCTAGCTTTTTGGTTGGTTTCTTGTTTAGCTTAACAATAATTTTGTTAAAACCTGGTGGTCACTGAATCATTGTCTCTCACTAATGCTTCACTTCTTCTCCTAAATTGTCTTAAAGTTATTCTCTTTTTACAGCAATTTTAATAATTGGATCTTGTGTTTCAGAATCGCCCCTCAGTGATTACATGCGCCCCAGCCAACAACCGCAATTGCAACTTGTCTCACTGTCCAGTCTCTCACAATGGCTGCTCAAGCCTCACTAACAATTACAAGAGAATCAACAGTAAGTGCAAATGCATTTGAATGGGCTTACACAGGCACCTGACATGATTTTTCATTAAGGAACAGTCACATGTGGACATAACATCAACTTAGTACTGATTAGTACCAATATATTGGGTGCATTTGTGTCTAAACGTGAATATAACTTTGGAAACAAACTTATTTTGTGTTAGTGCAGTGTTGGATGATCTGTAAGAGCAAAAGATTCTCCAGAGAAAACACAGCAGCTGATACTATCCACATTTGCATTGGCTTATATAACCAGTGATGCTTTAAAAAATCATCAGTATCAGAGTCAATCATCAGTTGTTGGCATAATAATGGAGTTTCAGTGTGCTGTATTTACTATCTCGTCTATTATATTTGTACTTAAAAAGTCATTTGAGTCTTCAGCCAGACACATCTGTTTTAGACCTCCTGTCTGTGAGTGTCAGTCATGTTTTCTGTGGGTTGATAACTTTGCTGCGGCTGGTTTTATGATCCCAGTAAAATCCCTATGATCTCACTGAGGTTAACAATGAAATTTAAGTCTGTGATTTAATATAAAAAAACTGCAATGAAAAAGTGAAGTAGATGTTGAAGTCAGTTTTTTTTATTGATCTAAAATGCACATTACCAGTACTCAAACTGATGTTAGGCAATAAATTGCCCACTGAACATTATACAAGTGAACTTTAGAGAATGTTCTCATTTTACCATGGGAACTAAAAATTCTCTTGATTTCTTTTATCTTGCCTCTTCTAGCAAACACAGTGTGTGACCCTGTGATTGAGGAGCATTTCCGCCGCAGTCTTGGGAAGAACTACAAGGAGGCTGAGCCCGCCGCCACCAACTCCGTGTCCATCACAGGCTCGGTGGACGACCACTTTGCCAAGGCACTGGGCGAGACCTGGCTGCAGATCAAAAATAAGGGGAGTCCCTCGTCATCCAGCAGCAGCCCAAACTCCTCTCCTGACAGTCACATGGCCAATCACAACCACTCCCCTTCTGTAGTCTCCTGAAGGAGGAGGGATTTAAGAGGGATTTGTTTGTTTCCCCAGCCCTCTCAATCATCATGGCTCCAACATACATACCCTTGACACTCCTGGTCTGTCACCAGCATCCCAGGCAGAGAATGCCTGCCTGCTGGTCTGCTAAAAACTTTCAAAACCCTCAAGCCTGTTCTCTCTCTGTGCTCCCATAGAGGACGAATCAAGCAATAACAAAATAGTTATTTTTTCTGTCCTCTGGTATGCTAATATGCCAGACAATAATCACTAATGTGCGATGAGGGTTCGACTTGGGGACTTGACTGGAGCAACAACCTGCTCCTTCCAATCATTCATCATACCTGCATATCAATCAAGCTTGGAGCTGAGCGTCTGTAGTTATATGTACATAAAGAGAAAGAGGAAAGGAGGTGTTTTAATTATTAATTTTCTTTGTTGTTTTGTTTTAACAGTAGTTTTGTGTACTGCTTCTGCATATGAGATGCCTGACATTTGAAAGAAAAGATAAGAGAGAAACACTTTGGAGACAATAATCACCACCTGACTGTGCTACCAAAGAAACCTCAGATGCTGTTGTTTATCAATGCCCACTTCGAAAACAAGCAACAAAAAGCCATCTTGTAATCTCCTCCCTCTGTTTTATGTTTTTTCCCTTCTCTCTCCTGCGTATGTGTTCTGGTGATTTTGTTACTGTATGTGTATACTTAGGTGATCGACTTTGTCTGATTTGCACTACTCTTGTAGAGGGTATAGGGTGGCATGTTAATATTACAATCTGGCACAGCACACGCTGATAAAGCTGATTTTGATGTAAGCTCATAAAATCCATCAGTTTGATATTCCACTAACTTGTCCTTAAAATTGAGTATTGAGATTTAATTCTGCCCATGACAAAACCATACAAGCCCCATTTTTATGTAATATTTGTCAAATGCATTTCTAAAAAATGTAAAATACATACCTGTGGGTTTGGGCAGTATAACACAGTGCTGTGAAAAAGTATTTGCCCCCTATCCTGAGTCTTTTAAAAAAGATTTTCATATTTGTCAGACTTATATGATTCAGATCCTTAAACAAATTTTAATATTACACAAAGATAACCAGAGTAAATGATGATTTCATTTATGAAGGGGGAAAAAAGCCATCTAATTGTGCCTGGCACTATGTGAAAAACTAATTGCCCCTCAAACCTAATAACTGGTTGTGCCACTCTTGGCAGCAACAACTGCAGTTAAGTGTGATATCTGGCAATGAATCTTTCACGTCGCTGTGGAGGAATTTTGGGCCAATCTTCTTTGCAAAATTGTTTTAATTCAGCCACATTGGAAACATTTCAAACATGAACGGCCTGTTCTTTTCCCCCTTATTAAATGAAATCACCATTTAAAAACTGCATTTTGTATGTACTTGGGTTGTCTTTAATAATATTTTTTTACTGATCTGAATCATTTAAGTGTGACAAATAATGGAAAACAAAACAGGAAGGGGGCAAGTATGAAAAGTAATATGGATTTAGATAGAACATGCTCCAATATTAATAGAATTTGGTCACATAATCACATGTTTTGTACAGCTGTAAACAAACTACAGAAGCACCATGAAAAGCGTGAGAAAAATGTAGCAGTATTTCATTTGCAAGTAGTAAATATCTGTATATCTTTGCATTTACAAACTTAAGTGAAAAGTATGAAGAATTTGTTTCTTCACCCACTTTTATCAGCATGTGAATGTGCACAATCTACTATTTTGGCATAGTTAATTCATACCACCCAGCCCTACAAACCAGCTCTACTTGTAGGTGCTGAAAACTAAACGATAAATATATTGCTGCCTCAACAAATCTAATCCAAACTAAACTAAACTTCACGTGCTTAAATTGTGTCATATTGTCTGTAGCACTTTTACAAACACAGTCCGGTTATCAGCTCAGCTAACTGGTGCTGATGGACATCACAGGCATTATGAGGGGAGATTAGTGCTGAAAACACAGTTGTACAATCTGCAGCGTGTTGAAGGTTGGACTTTGCTGAATAATGTGCTTTGATGTGTTTCACTGGCTTAACTGCTGACAGTGATGAGGGGATAGATGACGGTGCATGTCACATTGTGGTTGAAAGAAAAAAAAAAAGTCTGGTTTCTCGACTGGGGGAGAGAAGATTATTCAGATCTCTTCAAACATGCCTTTGTTTTTGTAACCCTTTGAACATGGGTGTTGTAATTATATTTGGCTTACACCCTGCTAATCCCTCCTCACCCTACACACTGTGGTTTGCTAGATTTCTACAAGGTTTGAAGGGTAAACTAATGCTTTTACAGATGCATGTTTTTGTGTTTTGTTTTTAATAGCTGGTATCTATTAGTGAGTTTAAGCATTTCAACCTTAGCTAATGTTAGCCGTTTCATTTGGACGTTAGTTGTTACTTCTTTTGTTGTCAGTAACAGACATAGACACTATACACTCACTGCTGGGTCAGTTGTACTCCATATTATTATTGTTATTATTACAATTTTGTATTTTTGTTTTCCATTAATATCAGCATGGTAACAAACATCTATAGTGGGACAGCCTCTGGACAGGCTCTGTTAAAATGATGAGTGCTGCGTTCCTCAAAACCATCTCAGCATGAGAGTTGACTAGCTCATCCCCGCAGCAGAGCAGTGAGTGTTCTAGTGTTGAGTTGGCTTTGGGATACGCTGCCCATAAAGGTTTTCTTAAGATGTTGATCCATCAGTGGTACAGGATGCTACAACCTACGTGACTGAGCTGAGACACCAAAATGGAACAAATTAGTCAACTGCGCCTTGTTTTCCACAAAAGCATTATAGCCTGAGAAAAGTGAACTTCTTGAGTTTATTTGGCTACCATCTTAAAGTCACCACCTTCATACTAGATTATTACTAGCATACTTATTTTGGGCTCTTATTTTTGAACATCTTAATTCACAACAATCTCTCTCGAAAACATAAAAAAAACCCCATTAGGCTAAGAATTAGGGATTATCTGACTTTATGGTGTAATATCACAGTCTCTCAGCCGTTGGCAGTTGACTTTTTTGAATCTGACTTGGTGTCCAGCCTTTTTTTTATTTCAATGTTTGCTTTCTGAACAACATTGTGTTGTTGCTGCAGTTAAGCTAGACTGCTGCAGTCTGAGAAAATTAAATGTACTCTGTAGAAGAGCCTGCACCAAGGTGGCAAACATTCCTATTATCTGGAACTTTGTACAGTCCTTGTACCCACTCAGTATCTCTGTATAAACAGACAGAGCTGCATACAACTAGCCAGGGCCACTTGTCCAAGAGTTCCCCGACAGCGTTTCTTGTTTTTACCAGAATTAAGATGTCCACTTCAGCATTTTGGCAAAAAAATCTCTGCTATATGAGAGAGGAAAAACACAATGCCATAAAAGGACATTCAGAGCATCAAACCCTTGGAGAACAGAATAGTTCAGTGCCATTCTGTAGTAAAAGTACTGAATCATTTCATATCTAATTAGGTTACTCCATCACAAGTATGATGAGGACAGCCTTAAGAGTTCTCTACATGGAACGCTGTTGCAGTGTTTTAGAATGTCCACACATTCCATCCTGCAGGATTACAACGTTTGACAGAACTAGAACTGTTCCCAGTTCTAGAATCTTCACACATCTAAAATTTTAAATCATAACCCAACAGCCACTGAACTAATCTTCATAACAAATACTGCACGATCTGGTCTAAGTGTGTTTCAGTGACAGGTTTAGAGGGGTCTAGGATGGTGATTATTGGCAGTTTGGGGGAGGGGCAGGGTTTTAGGAGCTGAGCTCCTGTGAGTCTAGTCTGTAAACCAGGAGACATTCAGCTGCCACTGAAAGTCTTTTTACGGTCACACCACCTCCTGTCAGATTCAGCTGATGATTGGATAAAGTTAGTAACTTGTTTGAAAACTTGAGGGAAAGGGGTTTGGTGTCCAGAGGATTTTGTTTTCTTATTATTCTTTTTCATTATCATTTCACTACCACCTTGTAGGTAGGAGGCTCTCTTTCTGCTTCGGCACACACTCCCTACACACTGTAGGAGAATCACTTAATTAAAAAAAATACTTTTTTATAATAGGTAACTATAAGACCATCATTACGCTGTGCGTAACGAATGTACAGAGAAAAAAATCGTAGGTATTTTTTGAGGAACAATTAATTTGTTAATGATATGTAGCTATTTAATTGTTGTTTTCCCTGTCCTTATATTGTAATCATTGCATTTTCTTTTTTTTTTTTTTGTGAAAAAGTTGATCTTTTTTGTTTATAGTTTGTCTTGTTAGAGTAAAGGTTCAAGTGCAGGAACACCGTAAACGTATGAAACCACAATAAGGCACTGGTGTCAGTGACAGTTGCTACTTCCATTGGTCCCTGATGTTCTGAAATTATTTAACTTGTGTTCGATCATGTGATTTCTTAGACTTTGCACAAGTACTACAAGCATAAAAAGTTCTTGAACAGTTAGCATTTTCTGTATTGATCAAACATAATTTTGACACTAGCCTGCTGCATATAGCTGACCATTTTTGAATAATTTCTGTATAACTGTAAAAACCAACATTAATCATGGGCTAGTGGCTGGTAGATTTTCCACCACTGCATGTAGGCACTATAAATGTGGGTTGTTAGTCTTTTGATGACTGTTTCTTAATCTACAGCTGGGAATTCAGGTACAGATAAATCTGTATTTAAGAACATTTGTTGAATTGGTTTAACTCGCCTGACAAACTGAAATCATAACCCTAAAATCTGACTGCATTTTCATACGTATTTTGTGCTCCTAAAGCTGGGATGATCCAGGTAGCTTTGGGGATCGTTGGATTGGAGTTCCCATCTGTGGAGGCCATTTAGCATCTGTAAACAACATGAAATTTGTTGAGATAAATCAAAGAGGAGTTGGTCTTTAGCCTGACTGTACCACATTTTCCAATCTTTTTTGAAGTGGAAGTAGCATGTACTTAGTGGTAGTAATACTGTAAAAGAATTTGTATCAAGAAAACAATTTGTGGCTCTGTGTCTCCTACTAAAAGGGTTTTGGCAGGCCACCTTTTTGTATGTAAAGTAGCCTTGATGAACAATAAAGTGCTTTTAAATACTGAATGTGCGGGTGTGTTTTTGGCTGGAAGAATGTAGTATAATGCAAATACAACTCCTTAAAATACTTAAATATACTATTGTGCAACAATGTAAACAGAGAAATAACAAAGAGGTATTTTATTCCAGTTTTTGCTTACATACATACAGAATACAATTAGGAAATTTAAAAATAACTTCACACAGGAGACAAAAGACAAACATGTACATGCGTGAATACAAAGAAAGCATAAAGACCTGTTTCTCTGTTGGTTCTCTTTGATTAAACTGCAGTGGCAGGTTCCACGTTGTCTACAGCTGACGTAACGTAACATCTGTGCACGTTTTCTCAGAGTAACTGAACAGAGCTTGTTTAAGTATTAAGTGTTATATGCATCACAGTCTTGTAAACAGACAGGGAGAAGGATGGATTTGCTGAGTTAACTTTTTTTCTTTTTTTTGTAACTTAAAATGACTGAGTGAGCAAATGTCATATGCCAGTGTCTCGCCAAAAGGCTCTTCATAAAATCCATTAAATGTGTTGAGTGAGTTTTAAACAAAATGAAGTCGCTAATTAGAAATATGGAGTGTTTTTTGTGTTTTAGCATACAGATCTGAACAGAAGTAAAAGGGATTGATAAGATGATGTGATGCAATATGAACCTCTTCCCTTAAATACAACAGCTTTGATTGTGTTTGTAATCTAACAGTGAAAAACAGACTCATACTCAATCACAAAGGTTTGGCTCTTGAATCCAAACATAGATGAATAGAAGTTTTTAATTGGTGGATGTTTTCTAATGTGCTTGATTTGAATTTTATGAATTTTATCTGCAAAGCGTTTATTGAGCCATTCACTCCCATTGTTCTCATTAAAGAAAACAGAAATGTGGAATGGAAAGTGTCCAGTCGTTCAATGGGTCCGGGTTTGGTCCTCGAATCCTTCAGATGCTCTCATCATCACTCATATCCCAAATCTGATGAGAAAAAACAGACAAAAGACACTTAAGATCGGCATGACCGGCAATTACACACAGAGTAAACAGAAATATTCAACAAGTAACTAGTTAGTCACAACAAAATCCACTTTAGAGCCTGAACCCTAGCTTTCTTGGCTACATTCACCAATAGATCAGCTTTAAAAACTATTACTCATAATCACAGCTAAGAGATTTCTTACCCTGGGAAGTGACAGCAGCACACACAACACACAGCAACCTCCTTTGCAATACTGTGTCAGTAAACAACAGCAGCCTTCTCATGGCAGCAGATTCCTCACATTCTCTCTCTGTAAGACGTAATTCACATACCTCTAACACACACATCACTGAGTGTACACACGCACACGCTGTTTTGACACATACACGCTGCATTCCTTGAGTTGCTTCATCAAAGAGCTGAATTCCAGTGCAACAGCCAAAGCCAAACTAAACCGCAGAATTTCTAACAGAGTATTTCCTGCAATATAGAAGTAAGTGTATGCACATATATGTAGACCCAGTATATTATTAAGGTCATTCATTAAAACCATATATGAAAGCAATGAAGTAGAATAAGTAGGTGATCTGTTTTTGACACACATATATAGAGAAATTATTATAAAGGCATATAAAGGTAGAGTTTCGACTAATAATTATTTTATTTTATTATTCTTTTCAAGTGATAAATAACCACTTAAAAACAGTTTTCTAGAATTGTATTTGGCAATAATTTATTCTTCCATTTGGTAATTTCCCTAATAATGTCCATAAGAAGTTAACTAGTTGTAATTTGAGAAATCGAAACATGCAAAAATGTGAAATGTGTCCACAGGCGAACTTACAATTCAATGGAGAGGAAAATTTCTGATTATATAGAAATGATGAATGAATGAATTAATTCATATTTACATGGATCAGTTCAGGGTAATTCCTATTTTCTCTATATTAAGTATTTTTTCTGGAAAACCTCCTAGGAAATGATAACTGAGTCATCTAGGTGGAGTAATCAGGAAGTTGAGTAATAGAAACAGGATTTTTTTCTTGTTAGAGGAAAAGTTGGTTAAGGATCCAAATTTATCCTCATGGTTGGTTTAATTTGAATAGCCCTGTTAAGTAGAGATCAGAAAGGGTGTGAGAAGAATCGTTAGGATACAACAGACACAACTCCTACAAACCCACACACCCTTAAAATAGGTCGTTAGGTGTGGCCTTCCTGGGGGATGTGTCGAGTTGACTTAATGTTCTGTCTCAGACTGCTTGTACACAGTACAAGCATTATGTACAAGATTGCGCACAGTACAAGTACTCGTACACGTCACTGACAATGCATGGAGACAACAATGGCGCTATACAGACAGTGTAAAATTTCTTCAGTTTGAACTTTAATCCACAAAAAAAGGAAAGAAAGAGTTCAATACTGGAAAATAATGTATTTTTTTCCCAAACAGAGATGAGAAGATCAATCCAATACTGATATGTATGTTGCTGTAAGTATAGGGTTTGGAGTAAAGATGGAGTTAGTGTAGCTTAGCATATAGACCGCAACTGAAGGAAACTACTGTTTCACATGTACAGAAACACAGGTTATGCTCATTAACTATATGCTGCCAACATTTTATCCATCTGCCCAGTGCTTCTGTGCAAAATCTTCAGCTGTGGTTTGGCCTGACGGGTACCTGATGTGTGACCAAATGTCATTTGTGTCAGTATTTTGCCTTCAGAGGCTAAATGTTGTCTAACCTGTGATAACCTGAACAACACTATACCTTAGACGAAGTTGTTATGCTTTTACATCTTTTATTATCTTCTGGAGACTTATTTGAGAAACTGAGCACAGTTTGCGAATTGCAGGGCACCGTGGAGAATCAGGGACAAATTCATATCAAAGCTGGACGTTCAACATTTCTGCTCCACTGCTGCTGTGGAGTGAGCATCAAAAGGACAGCAAGAAAAGAGCTCTTTGAAACAAAGCGACACTGGATCCCCTCTCTGGACAACTGCCATGCCGCACTGATGTCGTGTGTGTGTGTGTGTGTGTCTCCGTGTGTGATTTGAGAAATCTTTTGTACAAAATGAAAGAGTGGGAGAGAGAAAGGAGGCAATCTAAAGGGGGCAGAGACCTTATGTAACATGAACAGCTTTGGCAAACTGAACATGCAGAACACTTTTTCAAATATGATTGTAAATTACAGGATATATATATATGATGTATATGGATACTGAGTTAATTTCCCATTTCAAGTTGCTAGACATGGTGGTACCCAGGAATGACCCAACCTCTTTCACTACCGCATTACTGATGAGCAGACAGGACTATGTTGTTGAGTGTTTATGGAAGCCCACAACCATCTCCACCGTCCTGTTAACAATAAGGTTGTTAACAGGACGTTCCAGGTTGTTCTCTGTGCACCATGACGCCAGCTGTTACAGGTGTGGCAGAGTACACAACCTTGTGGAGCTCTGGAGCTGGTGAGTTCAGAGACAGCTAGATAACGAACATCAACCTTTTGCTTCCTGTTGGTCAGGAGGTCCATTATCCACTCTCAGATGGGGCGGTGCACCTGTACCTGTAGCAGCTTGCTATAGGGTTGATTGCAACTCTGTGCTCCATCTTTTACCATGATCTCATGTATGTTGTGATCTAACACTTCTGTACAGAGTTATTATTTTAAAATGAAGATAGAATAACGTTAATATTACCTGAATACCTTTGCCAGCTTCAGCTGCTAAACCTGCCAGTGATAGCATTTCACCCCACAAAACTACTAGATGCTGGCTAGAAATAAAAAGGATGCTTTTGTTTACCTTTGTCTGAATTCAAGGAGCCATTGTTTAGTTAATCTGCCATTATTCACTGCAAACAGCATATATGCTGGGCTAAAAATAGATGAAGCTTAGTGAAGCTTAGTGATATGAAAATGTTACGTTGGGCTTTGGGAAACTGTGGTGACATTTTCACTTTTTCATACACAAAGAGAAGAAGCAATAAATTAAGCAACAATACCACCAACTATAAGCCCTACCTTGGATTATATTTCTTCTACATGGTTGTCCCCCACACCACACACACACAAACATAAACATTCACCATGACAGCACCTCAAAGGGATTGGCAGAAAGACAATGATCAACACGTTTAACTTTGAAGCAGCCTTATCGCTTCAGGACCTTGAGCCACTGCAGGTTAAAAAAAAAAGGACTAACTGGATGTTTCATAGTCCATCATTTTCAAGTCCAACAATAAGCTGCATGTAATCATTGTGTGAATGTGTTTGTGTTTGTAATCAGTTGGACTCCAGCTGATATGACAAGTATGATCCAGGCTAGTTGTTGAAACAAGGCTGGGATCTGATCAGATAGAAGAGGTTTTAGCTGGAAGCTGTGACTGGTGGAGTCACAGCCAACTCTCTGCTATTGCTGATTATTGTCCCCCAACAGATACAACACAAGCCTCGGCATGAGGGTCTTTAGCAACATTTGCTACTCTGCAGGCCTGGATCAAAGCACTGCTTCTGGAAAAAAAAAAAACACAACTACAATATACTGTATTTGCTCTCCTGCATCACAGTTCTTCAAGAGGCAACTATTCAGAGCTGTGTTATTTCAACAACACCACTTTCAGGCAGATGGTTTGGGATTTTTGCACCTTAGGCAAGCAGATTCAAAACACTGGGCCGACTTACAGGAACACATCCTACAGTATGTGCGGGTGGCCCCAGTGGGAATCCAACCTATAAAGCGATTCATCTAGGCAGCGCTACACAACCACCGATGGGCTTTGCTATTAAACACAAATGTGCTTTACATATTAGAACTGACACCAAAGCACAAAGCGCAAAGCCAAGCTTTCATCATGGAGACTGGCTCCATCTGATATGTAATTAGTGGACCACACAGAGTGGTGTGGTTTATGGCTGCTGGATACAAAAGTGACTATGTGCTAAATGTAGAAGAAGGAAAAGTAAAAACTAACGTCTCTTCTGTGATCATGGAGCATTTCGCTGTACAAACTGTAAAGACTGTAACCAACATCTGTCTTTGCTGCTCACTGGAGAGATAATACAACTAAAAAACAACCCATTAACCTGGTTTGTTAAAGCAACAGCTTTTTGTCTTTCAGACCTGTGTCTGTATATTAAACAAATACTCACAGAGTTAGTTTTACTCAGACATGTCTGCACATTTATGGAAAACTTTGTATCACAGATGGATTTTTAAAAACACAGTATGTTGCTGTTTAAAGGTTCAGTTAATGACCAATATAATGTATCTTCTCATCCAGTGTCATTTTTATTAGAGAAACCAGGCCAGATATAAAAAAGACAAGATTTGTATTAGATTTTTATTTAATTTTATGCTCTATGCAAAGTCTGTTGCTGGATAGTCATTAA
This sequence comes from Ctenopoma kingsleyae, assembly GCA_032353495.1. Taxonomy (NCBI): domain Eukaryota; kingdom Metazoa; phylum Chordata; class Actinopteri; order Anabantiformes; family Anabantidae; genus Ctenopoma; species Ctenopoma kingsleyae. The sequence continues at coordinate 16,371,459 of JAUBNQ010000023.1, forward strand.
TTCCAATTTAAAAAATAAAGATAAAAACAATTTAGGAAGGGATGTTTGGTCTGACTACTATTGTGGGTTTATGAAAGTTGTGTTTTTGTGTGTTTTATACTCAGCATCAGACCTAAAAAGCCTACTAGGTCTGATGTAGCAAGACTACAAGGCCACTATAAATTTAATTTGGTTGTTTACTGTACGTAATTATGTCTGAAAGTGGCTTTAGTCAGCACTACAGTGGATGAAATACATTTACTGTTTGGAAAAGGTCCAGAAACTGTTGATTCTTAATATCACAAATTGACGATTTGGCATATTCAGAACCTGCTCTTACAATCATGCATCCTTTCCTGTACCCTTTAACGTCTACACTGGGTCTCCTCTCCACACCTTCTGCCCGTTTGACTACCATGGGCTCTATGGTCTTTAGTCACAAAGCTACCTGCCTCGGGAATTATCTTCCAGAAAACACTAATAATGATTTATTACCCCAATTTAAGTCATACCTTAACACTAACCTTTTGAAATGTGCTTATTCTTTATGATGTCTGACTATAACCTTTTAGTCTGTTCTTTTATATATTAGCTTATCTTATCCTTTAACTGTATCTTATTATTCTCTGTCTATTGCAAATTATATATTGCATATGGTGACCTTAGCCCTCGCAATCGTAACCTGTCGCAGGTTTTTCAACGTTTTTAAATCATGTAACTCTTTCACCATTTGCGCCATTGAAAGAAAATCCAGTTTCTGAAAGCGGAGATTCTGCGCTTTTCTGCGATATTCGTGTCATTACGTAATACAAAGCATGTGTTCACAGCAGCGCTAGGAAAACGAAAGTAAGTTGGCTCATGTTCACACACTTGTTGCTGTCACGTGTGTTATAGTTCAGACTTCATATTGAACCTTCTAAATTTTTTACTTTTGGAGTAGAAATTTATCATTTAATAGTTTTTCCTCAAAACCCTTTGCTGGCTGACCATTTTTTAATAAATTTGAATTTACTATAATACTACTACTAGAAACTACATCAACTAAGAATAAATTCCACTACAGTAGATGTTTATCTGAAAATACTGACACCAAATTTATGGAAATGACTCCATCATCTTTTAATGATGACATGTACCTACACCGAGGAGGACACTGATCCTAACTTTACTCCTGAACAGGTCGATTATATTGTTGACAATGCTGCAGCTTCACTGCGCACTAGTAGTAAAACCTCTACTCAAAAAACCTACTCTTGATCCAGGGGTTTTAGCCAATTATAGACCAATATCCAATCTGCCCTTTATCGCTAAAACCCTTGAAAAAGTAGTTGCGAAGCAGCTATGTGACCACCTGCACAGGAACAATCAGTATGACTCACTTATAAAGCACTAAATGTATGTATGTATGTATGTATATATTCTGTGTAAGGTCTTAAACCTTACACTGTAAAGTGCCTTGAGATGACTTATGTTGTGATTTGGCGCTATATAAATAAAGTTTAATTGAATTGAAATTGAATTAAATTGTGTATACTACACAGTAGTGTATACTACTACTACATTTTGAATGCCTTATTCAGTAATAACGTATACAATTTCAATTCAGTTTTTTGTGGTTGTCTGTTATTACAGCTTGTTATGACACTTACAGCATACAGTACAACAAATCAACTACCAGATGTTAAAAGAAGTAGTACTCCTGAAATGGGGACACAAGCACATACTCACAGCAGATTTTAGTATCAGTATGTGCTCCTAGAACATTATATTGTCTTCAATAAACTTCAACTGTGTTACATCTCACTTTCTGATCTAAATAAGTCTGATGAATCTATTAGTCTGTAGAAATATCAGTACAGGGCAATTAGTTAAAACTAATTAGTTTTTGGATGTAAACCTGAACCTGGAGCTTCTTTACCAACTATTTACCAAAAGATTCTGTACTGTGGCAGCAATGGCTAGAACTTAATTACAGACACCATGCTCACACATCTAAAGATATTAAAATACTCAGGAGTATTTCCTCAACTACATGCAAAAGTCACAAGGTTTTGCTAAGAGATTCATTCTGAACCCAGACGCTGTGTGGAGTATTTATGTTGGGACACCCACAGCCAGTGGAAGTCAGCATGTAAGTATTGTTTTACTTATCTAAAGTAAAAATCGGACGTGTTATATAACATAAATATACAAATTTTAATACATTTTTTCTACTGGTTAACCACAATCTTCTCATCATGGAAAAACTCACAATACTCTGGAAAATCACCTGTGTGTGTGTTTGGTGACCTGATAATGATAAAATAGTTTTGCAACCCTGGATGGCATGTCCACTCATCTACATGTGCATAATCACATACACAGTGACAATACACACAAATCTCATATTCCTGCACACACGCACACAACCAAATGAGCTGTGGGTTCAGGCCAGTTTACGTAAATAAATAATGTACCGTGTAGCCTTCCTGATAACTTGGTTTCTGGTATGGAGGAGTAGTCAGCTGTTAAACGGTAGCACTTTGAAGTAGCAGATGAGGGAAAAACCTTTATCTGGTTTTGTCTTTATCTGGAAACAACAATAAAAAGGAAAGATCTAGCTATTCTTAAAAAACAAACAAACTTAACTTTGGGTACCTTTCAAACTATGCAATGATATATCTGTCTTTCCCCACACAGATTTTACTTGGGTGAGCTGCCTGAGTATAATTGGCCACTCGTAATTTTTATCTGTCCAGAAGAACAACGCCATGCATGACCACAGGGTGGATGACCATTTCCACAGGGGAAAAGTACACAGGTATAATACACTATATTTATTTCTGAGCATCTTTGGCACGCATATATGATAAACCCAGATTAAATAAGCAAATGCACTGTAGTGTACACCAGGTTCTCAACTCTCCTGCCCCGGTGAGGTCGGCCACCACCACCACAAGTAAAATCAAATTCTGTGGGAAACACTGTGTATGAACAGAATGTAGATAAAAGAGCAACAGCTTTAGTTTAATCTTGTCTGAATGAGAGCTCTGGGGATTACAGGGGTCCCTTCGCTTGTAAGTGGATTTCTTAAGACTCATGTGTCAGTCACAATCATAGTGTTTTTATTTTTCTGTTTTCTACTGAAACACTGCACTTCTATGTGAACATTTTAAGGCCTGATTACACAGATATATATAATTGTTTGCGTAATTAATTTTTTCTGCATTGCTCATTGATTTGGAGTTTTGAAATGGAAAGTGATTATGTTCTTGCCTGCATTAGATACCACAATTAGTGGTAAAGGGTAGATGGACTGTTTTCAGTCAGATGTAAACAGTTACTGAATACATTGACATGAAATCTGATAAAGATAGTCACTATGTTCAGAAGATAAATCGTGATGACTCAGCAGTGATCCTTTGACTTTTCCTCTCCCATCACATGATGTTGATATATTTGTTTGTTTCAAATATCTCAACAACGGTAGGATGTATTGCAATAAAACAGATGCAGACATTCACAGTCACATCCAGTCTGTGTTTGTAAAATCATTTTTTTTCAGCACTTTATTATTCTTACAGACAGAAACTGAAGATATTGGTGTATTTTTCTTTGGTCAGACTGCAATTGTAACAAAAAAAGAAGATGTGTGAAGATAAGCTAGTATCTGCAATGGGATGTTCGACACGGTACAAAAACTGAAAAATACATTAGAAGACTCTGTTGGGTTTAGAAAATAGAAATTCTTAAAATTCTGACTCCTAAAATAAGAAAGCACATTTTTTGTCTTTGTCGATTGCACAACAAGTTTATTAAGGTCCTTAATTTAACAACTGTCTAACATTTATAATCTATTAAGACTCTTGCACGATTTAGAGGAAAATGCTGCTGGACTTGTCATTGGTTAAATAAGAACTAAGACTTAATGGTGGTCTGGTGAGACAGTGTGTCATTCTATGTCCCAGTAAAAAGATCAACTCAGATTAAGAGTTTTAAGACCTAATTTGTCTCATCTTCCAGTAACATACTGAAATGATCACACACACACATGTGCAAGCACATACAGCAAGTCTAGAGACAAAGGCACTGATGAGTGTGCATGTTCCCTGTTTCTGCAGCACACTGAATTCCCAACTACAATCCTAAATTCCCTTCAGAAATTCCTGCACAGTGTGGCATGAATCTGCAGTGTAGTGGTTTCACTGGCAGAGAGGCAGTTTAAAGTAGACTTAAAGTTGAAAGGTCAAATCTCTCTGAAAGTCAGGAGACCGTGACCCGAAACTCTGTGTTTCGCATCTGTGACTTCCTCATTTTGAAGATTACAGGGAAACAGCAAGAGAAAGCAAATCCTGAAAATTAAAACTTGAGCTGTGATGCATTCTAGTGAAACATTCAAGGAAAAAAAAGGAAAAAAAGTTTCTTAGTAAGGTGTTGCTACATCATGAACTGTGATATTAGCTTCGACACATCTTTGAACATGCAAATGCAAATATCTAAAAATCTATTCTTCTTCCCAAATCTCAAAGAAATCAAGCCAATAAATGCACATGCAAAAAGTACCTGTGTACGGGGCATGGTACAATACAATAAAAATGTGAATTACCGAAGTCAATGGTCAGTCATCACTATTCACTATTGTAAATCTTTGCTGTGTGCTGGATGCAGGAATTTATGTTGCAATATTGACAATGTTATGCAATCCAAACATATACACTGCAAGACAAAAGCGACGTTCCATAATCTGATGCCAATTTCAATGCAGAAGCAAATACTACCAGACACCCTGGGGCCATGGTCTACCATAGATAACATTTTTCCCTTTTTCTTTGGAAGGAAATCCAGACCAAGACACTAATTTTACTTACAACTGGTGTTTTTGATGATTACCACAATAACTGTGCTTAAAACAAACACTTGATGTCATCTCACTACACGTTACAATTACCAGCATCTTCAGATCTTGCCTTACACGTTGCACACAAAGCTTTGTTCTCTAATCCAAAAAATTCCTTCAATATAACTAATCTGTAAAATTTGTGTTTTTAGGTGGCACATGTCGGAGCCCATGTGAAACGGGACGTCACGTTTTTTAGTGTTGTGCTTTTTGAGGCCCTCATTTTCTACTCTTTACCACTTAAGAGTATCCAAAGACATCCAACAGTAAAAACAAACTACTGAAAGACTCTACAGTTCTTAATGCCTTCTCTCGAGGCACCATATTGATTTCTACACAATAATCTGAGCTTTGGCTAATATTACTTGGCAGTAAAAACACTAATTTGATGAAGTTGTTCCAGATGCCTCAATGGATATAAGATGCTGGAACTGATTTAAAGCTGTAGATGTGTCCCATTTGGATGGGAAGGGAGTCTCATAAAACTGGGAGCAGGCCTTCGGATTGTGAAACTACATCAAGTCTAGACATCCCACACATAACTATTTCATACACAGATTTTAAAATCTTGGGCATGTGTCGAATCACTGAGGACAACACAGACTGTGATTACAACCACATTTCGGCAACACAGGATCCCGTGAGGACAGTAACTCTTGTGTGTTCATGAACCTAAATAGAAATGTTTAAGCAGTTAAAAAGTTTGGCAGACTTTGACGGTCCACGTTGGTATGATCAATAATCATGACTAAAGTTGCTGTTTTAATTCTCTCATAATATTTTCCCCGTTTTAGATCATAGTAAACTGTCTTTTGGTTAGAAAAAACTCTGTTTTCATACATTTTATATACGAATGTATAATCAAGAAAAAAAGAATAGTAATTAATGATGCCATTAATTGTTAGTTGCAGCTATTTTTATGGTGCACAAAACATCCTACATGATTGATTCATCAAGTGTAAAGTGTAAAGTGCGTTTTGCCTGAACAACAGGGTTCTTGTTGTCTCTACTGTGACACAAGACCATGACACAGGATGACATAGGTGACATGTAGCGGCCTACAGAAAAACACTGTAATCAGAGTACAACAACTCAAAGTCTCAGTAAGTCAAACCCCTACATAACTCAGCAGCCTCTTGTGTGAAAATCCCCACGTCACTGCCCCTCTTGGGTTTTTAAATGATCACTTTAAGCTTATTTCCTACAGCGATCCTCCGTGTTCTCTCTGGTGTCCTCATTGTTCCAGGGCTACAGCTCTCAGGGGGAACACAGTGAACAGGCCACAGGATAGATGTGCGTGTGAGTTTCTGTGCATGTATGTGCTGTTCCATTCACCGAGACTTGAGACGGGAAGAGGAAGAGGACATGGGTGGAGACAGGAAGAGGAGGAGGAGCACCCACAAACCTAACCTGTCCTCACTATTCAGCAACATTTATCCTGTTCTCTAGGATAGATAAAAAAAAACTGACCCTTATACCCATATTTAACAATAAAGCAAATGACAATGACCTCACATGAATCACAGAATATGTCTGGTTTTACATTGCCACACTTTTGTGCACATAATACGCACCTGCTAGGTGTGAGTTACTGAATTTAACAAAAATAGTAGTAATCCTTTCCTCTCAAAGTCTTACTCATTCACTACCACATACTTTGAATAGTCATTGTTCAGAACCAACCAGTCCCCCAATATTTTTCTACTTTCCCCTCCAGTCTGTGGCTCTCAACCCTAAACCCATTCATTTTGTCCAAAGGTGTAAATCTTTAAAAATGGGCCACAATTACCATTCATTACCCACAATGCAACTCCACTGCCATCAGATTAGTCAGAGATTCAGGTGTGTGGTATTAGTAGCGGCTAGGAGCCTCAATTAACTAATCTTCAAGCAGAAATTATATGAGCTCACTTCTTTTTAACTCCACACGCCAAGTTATCGAATTTCAAAGCATTCCTGCTGTAGTTTTTTTTTTAAAACACATATGCACATATGCAAGACCTTTAAAACGTTTCACATAAGACATAATATGCATGTCTCATTTGTTAGTTTATGATTTCCTACCACATACTAGGCATTTATTGTACTGTTCATCAGCTGAGAAAGAGAATCTAACATGAAAAGCATAGTGCTATATGTCAGGTACAGCCAACAGACAAAGCACAAAGCTGAAACACTAAAAGGCAAGGAAGTGACCTGAGGGGGGAGGTAAATGTTAGAGAAGAGGAGAGATGAAGCCTAAGAGGGGAAAAAAGGTTGAAGAGAGGCTTAGGAAAGTAAGGCCAGAGGGAAAGTGAAGGATAAGATGGCTGGGAGTGAAAGTGCTTTGACACTGGTCAAAAGAGGGAGAAGAGATGACTCTGGTGGGAACAGTGTTAGTGTGTAGGTCCCAGCTGAGGTCACGTCCCCTGGCTGTGTTTTCATAAACTCCTGAGTCTTGGGGTAATCAAACAAAGCAATGACACTCAAAAAACTCACCCTGATAGCAAACCTCGGAAACAACCCTCATAACAGAGAAACAAACCAGGAAGTATCCTCTTTACTTTTCCCTCCTTTCCTCTTTTCCAAATAAAGGCCGGGCACTTGCTCTTCTTACTTATTCATCTTTTCTTTACTAAAATTTATCCAGACTCTATCACCACCTCCCCTCTTTGCCTCTTTTTTTTCTCAAGAGTCATAAAGGCCAGCTACAACAACAAATGGAGTCTCTCTCGGCTGGGTGTGGTGGCCTGCGGAGCAACAGCTGGGTCCTGTTCTTTCACACAGACTCTCCCTCTCTGTCCCCAACTTCTTCTTAAACATTTACTCATTTTGCTCTTACATTCTCAGGCTTTTTTACGCTTTCTAGGGACAACTATTATCTGCCTTTCTCTGGACTAAGTATCTTAGAATGAATCACTGTCTTGTTAGGTACAGCTCTTAAACTTTCAAACAAGCATCACATCCTCTCTCATCTGAATTCTCTATTCCCAAACATTTGGATTTTCTCTGCTTTTTCTGTTCATTGTCTTCCCTAATCTGTCAGTCCCCATCTCCCTCTTCCCTTCCCTTTTCCTCTCTCCCCTTGTATCTCCCTCCGGATCCCCACTTCCCTCTGACACATTTCCTGTATACTAGAAAAGGTTATCAACACATTTTCTGACTCACAAAAGTCTTTCACAACACCACAAGCTTCTCATCATGGTTAAAAAAATAAAAAGCTCACATTTTTAAAAAATCGTTTAAAAAATAATGAAATACAAAGTCACTTTTATGACATTACAAACACTTTACTATCCTTCATTATTTTCTGTGTAATTAGGATTACAACTTCTTGTTTCATATGACAATTGCTATAAAATATGAAGCCAAAAATTCTTATTTAGTTCAGCTGCTGCTGCCTTTGGGGCATTAGCGTGTGTGTAACCACTATAAACTCTACCTAATGAACTGTTCTGAGTGTGCAACTAACCAAATGGCAATAACACATCAACTTCAGAGGCAGTGTCTCTATGTTTGTGAGTGAGTGTTGCCAGTTCAGACCTGCCCTAAGTTTAATTACAACTGTGAGTCAAAGCCAACTGATGTGTGGTCAGAGGAGCAATCAAACACATGTAGGGCCCCACAGGCACATGCACAAACACACGTGCACTTGTAGACACACACACACACACACAGCACACACACACAGCACACTCATACTGTCTTGACGAGAACAAAAATTATGAAATGAAAATTGTTTCCTTCTTTCATTCTTTCTTTCTTTCTTTCTTTCTTTCT
>JAUBNQ010000023.1:16426632-16437225 GCA_032353495.1 Ctenopoma kingsleyae
ATAAGCCGATCTCTATGAAGAGATGAGAAGTGTAGTGGTAACTGAGTCACTTACTAAAGGAAATGAATGCCAGCACTGAAGGTGATGATGTTATCACTTATTTGGTAAAGAGACATTAAAGCTGAAGAACTCTGCATGTCCATGATACAAAATACAGTGAAAGCAATAGGCCTTTGGCATATAAAACATTTACATTTACAGCACCCTTTTGCTTTTTTTGCCATAAAGTACAGTGTTATGATTTGTCACTGAGGTATGAATGGCCACAAAAAACTATGAAAACACACAGAAATGCCACTTTTCTGTATTCATATGACCTGAAGGGTGTAAGGATAGATGATGCTGAAATACATCATTTGTCATTTTGGATTGCATAAATAAAACTGACTTGACTGCAAAATATTGTTGGACTTTGGTGGTGTGAATTTTAAAAGTTACCAAAGTTGGATTGCCAACTGAGCAAAGCAGGCAACATCCTCAGTTCCCCAGACCTGGTGGCCCTAAAAAGTTTTCTGAGGGCAGATGGTTTTTGGTAATTTGACTACTTTCAGACTTGTGTGGAAATTTGGCAGCACTGTAATGCAGTAATGCAGTCTTGCATTATAATACTCTCTTACAATCTTTTTGGTAGCAGGGCCCTGTGTCAAAGTCTAGTCCAAACCCTTAATTATGGTTTTAAATTGTGTTTACAGGGTGCATTAAGTTGTGTTTAACCAAATACAAACTTTCTGACAGAAAGGAAAACCAGAGGCCAGTTAGTGGCAGTGTCACTGGGTGAGAGGGGGGGTACACCCTGGACAGCTGTCCAGTCTATCACGTGGCTGACATATAGAGACAGACAAATATTCGCACCTATGGGCAATTTAGAGACACCAATAAACCCTGACCACGTGTGTTTGGAGCACATGCAAACAAAAGAAAACCCACACAGGCACAGGGAGAGTATCTAAACTCCACACAGAAAGGCACCTTGCCCACCCACAGAGTCAAACCCAGATTCTTCTAGCTGTGAGACAACAGTGCAAACCACTGCACTATCATGCCAAAAATGATAAGAAAGTTGAACCAACACTTCGCTGCCACAGCTTTGGCAAAAACTGAACAAAATGATCTAAATAAATGATTTATTCAGAACTCTTGTTAATAAAGTATATTAACACATAAATAATTTGTTTTATTGCCTCGTTTTGAATGGCACTGTAAAATAAGTGACTTAAGTAACAGATGATCCTTCATTGCCATAAAAGATGGTTATTGAAACACTATTAAATGACTATTAAAATGCTACACCAGGACCTTTGCTCTCTGTTGCCAGTAATAAAATTCTTAGTGACTCCGATGAGGCCAGATGGCAACTAGAATTTATTGGCAAAAGTGTCCAAATAAATAAAAAAAAGACAGTAGAAATGTCCACATGAACATCAAAGCATTCAGTGGCCACTATGATGAAAAAAGAGTCATAATAGGACAGAATATGTCCTAAATATGCAGTTACCAGTAGAACGTATTAGCTTTCATTTGTGAATAAATGAAAAAAAGAGTCTCTAAAACAAAACTGAACACTGACACTGACGTTGACCCCATTTAGCAGACAGAGATGTACTCAGCGTAATCACACACGCTACATCACATCATCACATCTTCCAGACCAGTTCCACCTCCCCCGATTTGTTTGATTGCCTACGTAGTGACTCACAACCCGTCTGTGAACACTGCGCACAGGAAACATTGTAGGTTTCTGTGTGTTGTTGGTGTAAAACATGACATGTTAATGTACTGAAACCTCATTTTAAACCATACACCATAGTTCACAAATAAAAATTTGAAGTAATGTGACGTGAAAAATATAATTTATTGAATATGACAAAGTGTTTCAGAAAATCTGAATGCATTGTTGGAATAAAATGTTAATTGTGACACCATTTAACTTTGTTTTCACAGCGGGATTGCAGGCACAGCCTTTTCAAACTCGAGACATAATTGTTCTGTGATGCTCTGTCTCCACAAGCTGACGGATGCCCATTGTGTGTTCCAAATATTTAATCAATACAAATACATTTCACAAGTCTCAAATTTATGGTTGCTTTTCCACAGCATTCTGAAATAATATTTGGTACTCTTTGGCTAATGACATGAAAACAAAAACTACATCACATCGTAAAATAGATGGTTGTAAAAAAAAAAAAAAAGCTTAGCAATCAGTGCATAAAAGACAGTGCTGTTAGAAGAAAAACTAAATTCTTCTGAAAACTGATGGAAGGATTTTAAGTGGTTCCCATGCACTGCACTCGTTTTGTTGGGATTCAGACATACTGTACAGTCAATATTTAGACAGTGCATACAGACATATATAGTTGTAAGTCAATGTGTTTTGTACTTGTAGTATAGTTTTTTTGATATTTTTTGATAGTATTTTTTTTGTGGACTGACATTAGAAAGTTAATGGAGAACAAGTAATGTCCCATATTTTGTTTTAATGGGAAAACAATGTCACAAATAACAAAAATACAAACATGTGCCAGTGTTAATAAATATTTAAATATTTTACATCAGCATCATGTACAGTACATGTCTGGTACATTTAAAACATATTTTGGACAGACTGTAATTTCCCTTTCTTTTCTGGACGACAGCCATTACCAATACTAAATTTATGCTCCTGTTTCCAATAGTGACATGTCAAATTCTTTTGAGTTTAAAGACCTCCGGGCCTGGGTCTATTATCATTAGCATAACACAGACAAAATAAATAAATGTAGATTCAGACATTATCCTCAATTGTTGCCACTGGTGTCAGGAGTAAAAAGTGCAAAACATTACAGAAATAAGACCAAACAGAACAGGAAGTCAAAATACATTTACAGATATATGTACAGTTGCCTGGAAAGGCATCTTAGAAGTTTAATTGATTCAGCTGGTTCACTTAGACACATGACTTTATTGTTTTTCTTTGCTCTTTATTTTATTCCATTAATCTGTCACAAATGAATATTCAAGATATTCTTGAAAACCCGTTTAAAGTTCCCATTGCAGAGCGGGTATATAAAAGGATTGAGAGTGGAATTGATATAGCCCAGCCATATGGTGAACATGTGAAGGTCATGGTGCACACACTCTCTGCAGAACGCCATGACCATGAACGCTATGAAGTACGGTATCCAACACAACAAGAAAGCAGCAATTATGAAGCCTAACTGCTTGGCTGCTTTGTGCTCTTTATGGATCCTCAAACTTTGTATGCGCTGACGTGACTGGTCAATAAACCGTTGCCACGTTTGTTTCAGAGTCACTGGATTAGCTGGGTCTAATTTGGCTTGTTCAACCCCCTCCTCAGTCCAGGGCAGAGCACCACTGAGGTCATAGTTGTTGTAGAGCACAGATGTGTATCTCTGCATGTCTGAAACCTGACTGATATCACAAACTCCACTCACTGAATTTGGCACTGTGACGTGACATTCATTTAAAGATGCCTGGAGTTTGTTCTCATTATTTCCCTCTGAGCAAATCACCTCCTGCGGCACAGAGGGTCGACTCAGAGGGGTCTCTGTGTCTGGTTGCTTCTCCTCAGGAGACAAGGAGCACATTTTGGACTTTTGTGCAATTCTGAGTCGTTTTGCTGTCATGTCAAGCAACGAAGTCTGCTGGCACTTGACGCCAATTTTTCTATGAGCTCTTAATGGAGCAGTTTTGGTTTTATCTGTGTCCTCGAGGGAATACGCCTGATCAAGAGTATTTTGGTCCAGCAGTCGTTTTTTAGATAGTTTGACTGGAACCTCAGTTTCCCTCTTGGGTGATTTGGAGTCATTAGGTATTTGAGCATTTTGTCCATTCTCATTTTCCCCAAATGAATCAGTTGGATGAATGATTCTCTCTCTGTCCCGTAGATGTTGCCTTACAGCCAAGTAGATGTGTATGTAAAACCACATCATCAAAATTGAGGGTACATAAAAGTTGAAGACAGCAGTAATGACCTTAAACCATGTGACAAAACGGAAATCTGTGTCACACTTGTTCTCCTCCTCAGGTTTAAGTTCTACATGTGTGAAAGACCTCCATCCTAGAATAGGAATAATCCACATCATTGACAGCAGCCAGGCTCCACAAATCATCACACTGGCTTGCCCCCGTGTTCGATATTTCAGGTACTTGAGTGGTTGTCTGACAGAGCGGTACCGATCCAAACAAAGAATAAACAAGCTGAAAATTGAGGCTGTGCTAGCCACATAGTCCATAATAAGCCAAAATTGGCAGACGGCCCGGCCCAGGTTCCATTTATCCTCCAACAGGTACATCAGGTTCAGAGGCATAACTGTAGCCCCAACAATCAGATCTGCCACAGACAGGCTCACAATGTAGAGGTTTCCGACAGTGTGGAGGCTCTTCTCCCTCTTCACCGCATAGAGAACAAGCAGGTTCATTATGATGGTGAGGAGCGAAAGGAGTCCCAGACAGACACCGAGCAGGGCAGTGTGGAAGTGGTCATGGAGGGTATGATTGCTCCTCAGTGTGTCGCCATCAAGGCCACTCCGGTTGTTGTTGCTGTAATTCACATAGCTGTTGGCGTTGAGGTGTAGAGAGTCTGTGGAAGGTGACAGACCAGATTCCATCACGTTAGGATGAGATGGCCACCTCTAGATCCAGTCACGTCGCAGACAGATGTCGGCTCGTGTGTCTTGAACTCTGGGCCAAAGCATGTTCAAGCAGAGACTTGTTTCCGAGGTGACAAAAGTTTACTTAGTTTAGGTCCTGCTCTTAATGTTTTAAAAGGCATTACTTAATCATGTTGCCTTTATCCATTGTGTATTTTATTTTACAAATCCAAACTGTTAACATCTGGAACACAAAGAACATTACAGATTAGATTTGGCTACAGTCAACAGTGTAAAAACATGCAGTTACAACCACTCCATGAAAAAAACATATTAAAACAGACTGGTGAGAGCGAAAGAAGAGCAGATGCAGTCGAACACCCATACAGCTTGACATTTCGTATTAACCTATTGGTGTGGATGTACAGTTTTAACAGACTAAAATGTCTCTTGCTCTTTTTCACTGTCCAGCTGGCTTTCTTTAACACTCACTCAAGGGGAGGGCGAACGACACAGCAGTACAAACTGTGATGAGAGCAAAAGAAGCTATAATATGCTGTCAGTTCTGTATGATGGAATCTGTGTCTTAGTATGTATGAGATCCTAATGCACCATGTTTGATTCTGCAACACACAGCAAGTCATCTCATACCAAATCATTACAGTATGCTACAAATCAATTATCTGGACTCTTTGGCATATTGATTTTTAAGAGAGTGTACTGAAATAAACCTGTTACCATGGAGGCAAGTGGGCGTTTCTGTACATAGCTTGTGCAGACTTGTATTTCTGTGATTAATTTGTGAATTTAAACACGTCATTTGCCTTTTTAGTAAACATAGAGCATTACGCAGATGTTTTCTTTCAACAAGAGAGAATTAGCATACAGTAGGTGTTATATTGCCAACAAGTCCAGTGATATTTAATCTAATTCTTTATAACAAAGAAAGGAGATAGGAGAACATGTAATGGAATAAATGATGCGCATAAAAACGTACATGTTAATGTTAATCTATTTATCTTTTTTGTCTGTGTATACCTGTGTCTGCTTACTCACTGATGACACACTCAGATCCAGGAAAGAAAAAAATCAACAATAAGCTCACAGAGGTTTAGTCACAGTGGGGGCTGAAAGGTTTTAAGTGGAGCATCTTCAAAACGAGTCAGTGTAGCTGTCTTTGTGTTTTTTTTATTAAAATAGGGCAAAGCTGGGAAAAAATTTATTAGCTCTCATCAGCCTCTATAATTACATCTACGTTATTCCACTGATTCTCTGATTAAATGAATACCTAAATCAAGAGGACTGAAAGTATTAGAAACTGTTAATGAACAATTACTATCACTGACTGCTGTGCTGTATGTTGGATGTTAGGTCTCCATCCACAGGATTTGTCAGAAATCTTCCAACTATACAACTTTAGGCTGAAAGGAATGTAAACAAGTGGAGGCACTGACAGGTGCATATCCCAGCGTTAAAAGCTACCAATTAGTGATGCCATTAAAAAAAAAGTGTTTGAATTGCTGGAAACGTGAAGGGGAAACTAAAGCACCCTATAATGTTTTATATATATGCTGCCCATCATATTTGAGCTGTAATAAACACTTAAGGGGTAAATTGGCTTGAAATGTGTGATTGTAAACTGTTTTTCTCGCTCTGTTTATACAATAACTGCCTCCGCAACGCAGATATTTAGGGAACCTTATGACTCATAATCTTAAGGAAAAACAAGTTAAAGAGAGACGTGGTTGCAGAAAACTGGACGTGAGATCCGTGTTCTCTGCGTTGAGCAACACGCTGCTTATCGCGCCAGTAAATGACAGGAAATATTCAACACTAATTGTTCAGTACAGGGTAAAATATGATTATCGGTAATGACCATTGCTTTCTTATTTTATTACAGGAGATCACAGATTAATCGTGCTATCTTTTGCCCTGTCGAGACCTCATGCCTGTCCATCAGAATGAATAATGGCTCTCATGCGAAATCCAAGTCGATGCACAGAGAACCACCTGTTGAGCCGCTGAAGTAAACGCATGAAAACGTTTAGGATCTTCTGACAGACACTGTCGACAAACTCATACATCTCATTAACAACAGCCGGACCACGAAATGGCTTTTGCCGCTTTACACGAAAAGTTGATCAATTAAAAAGTTGATGGGTTGTTGTAGCCCACTGACACCTGCCCGGTAAGAGTAGACAAATTCACACTTACCACTGAACGTGGATTTTCAGGAAAAAGTCCGTTTTAATTCCAGCTTGTATTCCGGATGAAAATCAGAAACCGAGTGAAGGACAGAGGTTAGAATTGCAAAAGAAAAATCTTCCTCCCTCCCCTCTTATCTGTGTGCAGCACACTCTCTCTGCCTCTCTGCCCCCTCTCTGGACTGAACACAGACTTTGGAGTTCACATGAAGAATTACAGCCATAAAAATCACCTTGTTACTGGAAATGGTTTTCACTTAGTGGAGTGGCGCATTATGATTCGCAGTGCCATGATTCAGTGTGTATGATTCACTGTACAGTTAGACGCACATTGTGAGCAAAAGGATTTAGCTTCCAGCCAAGACCTGAAATTT
This sequence comes from Ctenopoma kingsleyae, assembly GCA_032353495.1. Classification (NCBI taxonomy): domain Eukaryota; kingdom Metazoa; phylum Chordata; class Actinopteri; order Anabantiformes; family Anabantidae; genus Ctenopoma; species Ctenopoma kingsleyae. The sequence continues at coordinate 16,433,800 of JAUBNQ010000023.1, forward strand.
GGACATTACTGTCATGGAAAAAAGCCGGTTGAGGTGGGTAATTACTGGGCTATGCAGCTCTCTGTAAAACATATCTATTATCTGTTAAAATCTGAAACTTTGATTTACAACTGGGCTATTTTCTACAAATTCAGCATCACTGACAAGTGAGGATGGGCGCACTATTGTTGGTGAATGAGCCTGGGCACAGCAGTAACAAGGGACCATGGTAACATCATAGTTTCCTCCAATCACAACACACAAGCTACAATGATGAAACTCAACGCACAACGTACCAAGCACTGTTCCTTGTCGTCCTGCAAAAGTAGATTGCAAAGTACTGTTGACTCCTGCAGCCTCAACTTGGTGTCAACAGGTTCACACAGAAAGTCTAATGTTAAAGCATGAAGTGAAATTGTATTGCTGACTTGGTTTTAGGAGTCTTTGACGTCCCCACTTAGCTACAGTATCACTGTAACATTTACATGTCACAGAACAAATGGCAAATCATCTGCTGTATTACCATAGGGCCATTAGATGATGTGTTGTCTGAACTTACAACATATGACATTTGTCAAGTGCAAATTATGTTTTAACGTTCTGTGCACACTTAAAGGCACTAGGTTACACACGAGGAGAGCGGTGTTGAAACTACAAAGCGTGTTTGATAATATTCACTGCTTGCCACAGCAGTGTGGTAATTATCCTGCCAATGTGCTTCTGGGAGGCAGTCTGGGATTAATCTGTGACTCTTTTGGGGCCATTGTGAAAGGTTACTTGGCCACAGAGAAGTACAGTGTGTGTGTGTGTGTGTGTGTGTGTGTGTGTGTGTGCGTGACCTAATATCAGTTTTTAGAAAATTACATCCAAGGCATACTGTGATATATATTTATGATATGTGTTCAAAACACACATATATAGATTATAATATTTCATACATTTTGTTTGAGCCTGACAGTGTCATGAAGGCTAACATCGAAAATGATGCTACTTCCATCTGGGTGCCTGAACTGTGTCACAGTTTTTTGCTCTGTATTTAAGTTAAGAAATCCAGACACTGGACAAGAAAAACTTTGGCAGTATGGTGCCACAAGAAAGGTCAGAGAGTTGCCAAAGTCAGTAGAGTTTCATCTGTGATTATAATTTATGGGCTTCGTTCATTCTGTTGTTTTATTCTGTTGTTTCAGTGTGTGTAAAAAACACTTACAACTGTACAGTATTTGGAAAAGCAAATGGCACGGAGCAATAAGGAGGCTGGGAGCAGCTGTGGCTGATCATAATTCTGTCATAGCCTGTTAGTTTGAGAACACATTTAATTATTCTATTACCTGAGATATCAGATGACAGGCTTTGCTGAGCTTTGACCAATGACCAGTGTGTAAAAGCTCTGTAGACTAGCTTAAGTAAATTTTAATTTCAGGAAAAGAGTACTCTTAACTATATAATTAGAATAATTTAATAACATTTACTGTATATTTGTTGATATTGATATGTTGTTATGTACCTGTAAATATACTGATCATTACATTAGCCTAGGGGACAGCAGCTGAAAATAAAAAGTATTATAACCAAATAATATTACTTTGATGACATGGATATGGATTTTTGACACTGCACCCATTTCACACTGACACAGGTGTTTTCCACTGCCCTGACTTGGACAGGCTTTTCCTCAGAGACCGTATGGACACATACAGACAGTACTTTACTGACAGCTTCATCGTCACCTGTTTATTTCTTGTTGCACGTGTTACTGGGAGACAAATTACTTTTTTCTGGAACCCTTAGTTTGTTGACCTTAGCTCCTAACTTCTGACATCATTCTGGTCAACTTATGCCTTAGAGAAGGTCAAAATCAGCCAGAACAACACCTTCTCTACACACGAGCTGTGCTGCGAAATGAACGTGTCACCAGCACAACACTGGCAGCTGTGAGTCTCCCATTAAACAGTCACAGACTAAAACGAATAAAAGTGGTCCTGGGTCACTGTTAGGATAAAGTGTGTGTGTGAAGTGCGAAGAGTTACACAGCCGGAGTAGACAGCTGCACCGATTACATAATGTGGAAACACAGCTGTTGTATGATGGAAAATCACAGTTGAAAAACGCTTAGTGAGGACTGAGTAAAAACACTAAGAAACACATCTGTGGGTGCACCAGACCTTTAATTCATCAGGTATATTTTGTATTGCACCTGCCTCTGCTCTAGCAGGAGATGCACAATCTTTCTTTTTTTTTTTTTTTTTTTTGCATTACTGGAGAAAATGGATGTTGTGTTGGAGAAAGTGAGTTTGTGTGTGTCGTGGAGAAAACAAGAAAATGAGGAAATGGTAACCTAAATTGAATCATTTGTCTCACAGGAGCAGTAGTTGGTGCCAGAGATGTCCTTATAACCAAAAGATTTACACATATTGAACTCCTGCACACCTTTGATAACATCTCTTCTCTCAATAAATACCTCCGAGGTAGATCTGTGGAGCAGCTTGAATGTACTCATGAAAACAGGAAGCCAGCTATTGTTTACAAGCAACCTGAACGCTCAGTTTGGTTCCTCCGGACAAAGATTGAAAAATGATTAGTGTAGTTTAGAGTTATTATTTATGAGGACAATACAAGGCCTAAAGGACAACAGAAGTGTACCTAGGGGATAAAATGAGTCACATTGGTTCATCAGTATTTATATTCCAGAATCCACATAGAGTCTGTGTTAACCATCGTCATCATGATGCTAAATAACTGTATGTAAATGAAGATTTAAACTGACAAACTGTAATATAATGTGCAATAGTGTCGAGGGCTTTCGATTTCTGTTCCACAGCTGTGTTTGAGTAATCAGATTTCTTTTGTGTATTGTGTATGTGTGCGCTCCTGTATTGATGCATACTTAACTATTTACATAATTTGTGTGTGGATCAGTGCATCACAGGTCTTCCTAATTTCATTAAGGTCAGTCTGTACTATGGGAGCTCATAAAGACCTGCAATTACTGATTGTAGCGAAAGAAACAGGCCAGTTACTGTGATTCGTTGTGTGGACTAATTTTATTTTTCAAATTAAGTCAGATGCTTCTAATGGGAATCAGTCACTGATCAAGAATATCAATTTTCCTATTTAAGGTGCTGATTTTCTTAAATCGATTATTTTAAATTATATATTTACATCCTTCTGAGGCCACAAAAGTGTGCTTTGATGTAAAATATTGATTCTCAATGTCAACATACTTTAAATCAGGCTATTTTGTTCCAGACAAAATCAGCAATATCACTTCCTTTTGCAATTCCTTGCCATAGCAACACCGGAAAAGTCTGCATTTTGTAGGTCAACATTGACATCTGCTGGTCAATTTTGTACCTGCTAAAATATTCCACACAGGAGGCTCACAGCTCTGTAGTATCATCCTGTATGTAGGAATATGTGAGGCAGTTAGTAATAAAGGATTTTGGAATC
>JAUBNQ010000023.1:16437325-16454707 GCA_032353495.1 Ctenopoma kingsleyae
AGGAGGCTCACAGCTCTGTAGTATCATCCTGTATGTAGGAATATGTGAGGCAGTTAGTAATAAAGGATTTTGGAATCAGCCAATCCTTCTCTAAAGCCTTTGTAAACCTAACACCAGTCTGATAATCTCCACTATCAATCTCACTCGCCAGTAGGTCTCTGAAACAGCAAGAGAAGAAAAGCTCCAGCTAGTCTGTGTTCACATGTGGGATTTACTCTGCTGTTAGCATTGGGAGTTGACTTTGCAACCTTTTGTTCAGCCTCTGTAAACAAACCCAACAAATGTCAATGCAGAAAAGGTGAACCCTAAAAACAACAGTGGAGGAGACTCTAGAATACCAATTATTACATTCAGACAGTGGGATGTTTTATTCATTTTACAATATATACTTCAAGAAGGGTAGCTGATCTTCATTTATTCCATCCTTTTTTTTCCTATCCTTTTATCCTATTCCCATCCTATCCTCACCATTCACCCCTCCTCTTAGATTCTTCACTCCACTCGCTCTCTTTTCTATTTTTACTCCCCACTTTAGACACCTCCTTACCTCTTCACTGCAGCTGGTCCTACCTGTCCAGTTCCAATTTCCAAATGTACCAAAGGTAAAAATATTGACACGGCAGAGTGGGATGGCGGTGGATGAAGTGCTCACAGTGTATTCAGCTGTAATCACTTGGTTGGTCATCGATGAACCACAGAAGCACTGGTCTGACTCCTGTCTCCCTCTGGCCACATTATAAGGCCAGTAAGAGCCTCAACATTCAGCTCCCTATAAAGTCTGATTATTCATGAAATTAACTGTTTTGTTTGTAAAATTTACAAAAAGGATGACATGTCACACTAAGAATAATACATTTTGGTTCAAACAGTGGGACTGCTGGGTTTTCTGCATGAGTCTATAGTTTTATTCTTTAAGGTCTTAAACCTTTGTAAAGTACCTTAAGATGACTTTAGTTGTGATTTGGCACTATATAAATAAACAGAATTGAAATTGAATTGAATTTTGCCCAAACAATATTCTGAACCTAAAAACCGGCAATGTACTGTAAAATTAGACCAAAGACCACCATCATAAAATGTAAAACTGTCGCATGTGAGAAGCTGAAATCATAAATTGTTTGTTGTTGATTGTTGTTAATTTTCTTGTGACTAATTGACAATTATTTTAATATGACTATGATATGATACTCTTTTGGTAGCTTAATCTTTAACAATATGTCATATTTTGTGAGCTCTACATATATTTAGTATACATCATATATTTGTAGTGGAGTAAAAAGTACTATACTGTCTGCCTCTGTGCTTGTGTATGAAACATAAATACTCAAGGAAAAAACAAGTACCTCAAACCATTTAAGTACAGCACTTGAGAAAATGTACTTAGTCAGTAAGGAGCTTGAATAAAAGCCTATCCTCAAGGTGCCCTTGAGCAAAACACGTTATCCCTACCAGATCCAGTGATTGCACTGGCTGCGTTTCCGTGTGGCATGAAAAAAGAGCTGTGTTAACATGTAATTTCGGCTCTTGTTATTTTGATGACATATTTGTTTAATGCAGAAACTATAATTCATCGCATCACTTAAATAGTTTTTTAATTGAAATGTGTAGGATGAATGCAGCAATTTCCAAAATGAGTAAAAAATGATTACAAAACATTCTCTGACGCATCAGCCAGACAATTTAAATAAGGTCATCAATTTGCCTTCCAGTGGGCTTGATTTCAACATTTTGTCTGCACGTCAGCATTTTTCAAACCATGCTGCATCTGATAAGTGCTTTTGTCAGGAAGCATATCAGAGCCCTCTTCGGCAGCAGTCTTTTTGCCGTTGTTGAGGCGAGGCGCCTGGTATTAACTAGAATGACAGAGGCCCACTTCATTCGCCCTCTACATCATCTTCACTTTCCTTTTTATAAACCTCTCATCAGCCTTCCTCTCCCTCCCTCTCTCACCCTGTCTCTCTCAAATCCCTCTTCTTCCCCCTCTTCCACTTAATTTTCTCCAATTTACTCCGCTCCCCCTCCTCCTCTTTTCTCAGTGCCTTCCTCCATCCCTCGGTCTCTTGGGCATTGTGCAGTCACATAGTCAGGCATGTGAGGTGAATGACTTATGTAATCTGCTCTCTCCATATAGTCTCTCTTTATATGTCTTTCTCTCTGGAGTGGTGCTAATTTAACAATGGCGTGGAAGCTATACAAGTCAAATTCACCTCTTGTCTTTATGTGGTGGAATCCTATTCTAAATGCATCGGCACTCTTTTATACACACAGCTGAATGTGCTGTCAGTTGTGCCCATTGTTTTGTTGTTCATCAAACTAATCTTTACCTTTAACAGGTTTTACTTAATCAATGATTTTCAAATGACTTGAATAATTATATTCTATCTATCTAAATAATATAATAATATTCATGCTTTTAAAAGACATACAATCTCATATCTTGGTGTCCTGTTATAAGATATTATGCTGAAAAGTTATTTTTTTTAGAGCTGAAAACTGTCTTCCCTACCAAACAAAGCATAATCTCTATCCTTCCTGATTAAGCAAAAATAGTGAGGTGTTAGTAGAGTGAGAGTAGTAGAGTGAATAATTCTATCCCAGTAAATAGTCAGCAATGTGAAGGTAGGCAATATTCAGTCAAATCTGTGTGATTGATAGAAGAGAGTCTCATTTCTGCAGACTCAAGCAACTCTATCCTGAAATTCAATTTGTATTCCTCCAGTTATACCTCAGAAAAACACGGTCTTAATGATAACCAGCTGACCAGGTATTTTTGCACATATCATTCCAAATAGGGACTTAATAATTTAAGTAAACATTTGGAATGGACTGCATTTACTGAGGCTCATTTTTGAGATTATTTGTCACTAAGGTTAATTGGACCAAATGTGATGGGGGTGTTAAATTTTAATTCTTAAATATGATCAGCAACCAAGATAAGGTCCAAACTTTAATGACTTCTTACACAACTCATCTTTACTTTATGTTTGGTTATTTTTAGAATGATCTGTTATACAAAAATCCACTGATGTTCATGTATCCTGTATGTATGTTCTGTCTGTATTCGTGTGCAGAGATGAAGCAGAGATGTTGGCTAACATACAAATCCAAAATGCAAAATTCTACTGAGCATCTGTCCCAGAGCTCATTGTCTATTACAGACCCTGTGCACAAATGTGTCTGTGAATGCATGTGTGTGTATCTGTGTGTGGGTGTGTGGGTGCCAGGGTGGTGGATTGACTGGAACCCAGGGGCAGTCCTGGAACAGACAGAGTCACTCGTCTGTTTCTAATGAAGAATAATGCACTGCACTGGACACAGACAAAAGCCTTGCCCTCACACACACACACACACACACACACACGCACACACGCACACACACACACACACACACACGTACAAACACATCTTTAGCTGCTTTGTTACACACTTTTTAGATCTCTCAATATATGTAAAAATACAAAACACGGGATTTAAGCATATTTAAGTCCTCATATTGGCTGCAGCTGGATATCATGAATGCAAAAATGAAATACTGTAAATTTCCATAAATATGTTATTCATAAGGTAAGATATTACTTTTTTACATTGCTCAAATTCCACTGGATTAGCATCTTTTGGGTTTGCAGATTAATGAATTGCTTTGATTGTACACATATATGTATATATTTACCTAAAGCTAGAGTATAGAACTTTATAAGATGTATTTGTAATAGAAATATGCTTCTTAATTTATCTCAGTGTGGAGAAGTGCTGTTGAAGCCTCCTGTGACACAGGTTTTCGCTCTATTCCATCCAATCAAGCAACACCAAGGTTTTCTATTTAATTAATATGTTTTGTAAAAGTTTCATTCATTGTAACATTATAACAACAACTACCTAAAGGACTGTGTAGAGCATAGTCGAGACTAAAGGGTGAAGCAGAGCTTTGTCAAAGCACTAGCTTAAGTTGCATACTGTAGCTTAAATTTCTTTGAATGAAGAAGAGACATGGCTCTGCAGAACTAAACAGACTTTTAATGTCCTGCAGTTCAGTTTGGTGATGATTAATAAAGAATAATTTGCTGAATATTGTCTTTATTAAAATATATATCCTTCATCATATACAGTATGAACATGTACAACAATGTACATTCATGGCAGGTGTGAGGTGAAACCAACTTGGAGGATAAATTTGTGGTTACTAACCAACTTCCCTCAGACCGATGAAGTTCTGTGGATGCAGAGCGAAACGTATCTACCCTACAAGAAAGAAGTCCAGTTGCCATGACTCAACTTTCAGAAAACTTCATCTGGATGATTGAGAATCTTCACAGACATGTACAAGGACAGCTTCATTTTGGCATTTGAGAAATTTTAAAGTGACTGTATTTGTTGAAAAACAGGTAAGAACTTTTATTTGCTATTTACTGACAACAGTACACATATGCTGCAAATACAATAAATTCCAACCATCTTATAATACATTTATGATTCTTCATCTCCGCCAAATCTCCATGCATTAGTGCTCTTTAACGTAGGCTCTTGCATGATTTGACACCAGACCAGAATGCCATTGGTCTCTTTCTTGAGCAGCTCTCATTATGTATTGTGGTCCCATGTCATATCTTAACTGAGCTCTAGATATCCACGTTGCTCTTGGGTGTCCCATCTTCCTGTTTCCTTTTACTCTGCCGTGTAGTGCAATGTTTGCAATTCTGTTCTTATCCATTCGGATTACGTGTCTGAGCCATTGATGCTGACGCTCATGAACCTTTTGCACTATTGTTTCGGCATGGTTGACAGCCATTCTGATGTCTTCATTTCTGAACTTATCCATTATAGAGACGCCAAGGATCTTTCTGAGTGCCATCATCTCGAACACTAGCAGTTGTCTTTCTTCCATACTTCGTAACGTTCATGTTTCGCATCCATACAAGGCGATAGGGACGATGAGTGACTGACCGGTACAGTTGCATCTTTGTCTTGTTGCCGATACTTTGTTCTTCCAGATGTTCTGCAGCTCACCCATTTTTCTCACCCTGATGTCTTTCGAGCAATTGCAATCTGTAGTCAAGATTGATCCATGATATTTAAAGCTGTCAACATGCCTCAGTCTCTTTCCTCTTAACAACAATACTTCCTCTATTCTCTCTGCTGTTGTTTGTTCATCCTTTGAGCTAAGCAGCATTCCGTTTTGGAGTCACTTATCTCTTGACCGTATCTTGCACTAACTTGGTCGACTTTGTCTAGTAAAAGCTGTGCGTGCGTTAGCAATTCAGCTACAATGCCAATATCGTCAGCAAAATGAAGGTTGTTTACTGTCTTGCCTTTCACACACGCTCCAGTATCCTCTATTCCATCGAGTGCCTCTCTGATAATGTGTTCGAAGTAGATGTTAAACAAATCCGGTGACAGAATGCAGCCTGGTTGCACGCTTGTTTGTTGGAACCAGTCTGTCAGATTGATTAGTTTTGGGTGAATGCGATGAAGATCAAGTACAGCTCTTTGTCCTGAAGTGCAAGATACTTTTCTGTTATCAATCTGAGTGAGAAAATCTGTTCAATTGTGCCTCTTCCTGGTCTAAATCCGGCTTGCTCCTCTGCCATTTGTGCCTCTATAGAGCCTTTCATCAAGCTTCTGATGATCTCTAGGATGATCTTGCTTGCGTGGCAGATGAGACTAATCGTGCGATGGTTCTCACATTTGGTTGTGTCTCTGTTCTTTGGGATAGTTATTACGAGAGACTTCGTCCAAAGTACTCAGAATTCTCCCCTTGCCCAAATCTTGTCACAGATTTTGTGCATAATTTGAACCATTGCATCGCTTCCATTTTTGGTTAGCTCACCTTTGACATCTCTCTTGAAGTTGGACCAAAGTTGTTCAAGGGCTTCCGCATGTGTTTTAGTGTTGAACCAGGTGTTCATGATGCTCAGCTTGTTAATTCTAAAAAAATGGAGCCTGAGTGTCCCAGTATTCCACTCCATGTGATTTTATCCATGCCGACCTGAGCATTAAAGTCACCCATTATAATCTTCATGTCTCTTCTTGGTGCAGTGTCAGTCGTGTGCTGTCGACATTGTCACTGTGGCTTGTGGTTGGCGCATATGCCTGAATGATTGTGATGTTGTGCCGTTGCCCAATGAACCTCGCACTGATCATTCTTGGCGAGACCGGGTTCCAGTCGATTTAGCTTTTAGATACCTGTTTAGAGAGAAGCAAACCAACACCTGCTTAACAAGCTTTATCCTCACCCGAGTACAGTAGCTTTTGCCCATCGATCATTTTGCCCATCATACCTTGTTTCGTCCTGCGCACCTCTGAAAGACCTATGACGTCCCATCTGAACCACTTGTTAAGATGTTTGGTTAGTAGTTCGAGTCTTCCATCTTTCCAAAGCGTTCTCACATTCCACGTGCGAACTGATGCTTGATGTTTGGCATCAACCAAACTCTCTACGCTGTTTTGCCTTCCCTGTAGCTGACTTTTCAAAGCAGACCTCAGGGTTGCTCTAGAACCGAGACGGGGAGCTTGTTTGTCCAGTTGACTCATTCTTTTCTCATTCAATCATTTCTTTCAGTTCGTCTTCTCTTGCTTTTATTTATTTCATTCATAATATATTATAAGTTTTGCTTTTTGTTGCTGTTGTGCTTGTTCAGATCCAAACAGAAAAAAAATCCTTGATTTGGTGATGCTAATGGTGCTTGTCTGCCGCCAACTCTCATTCACTGTCATGCAATTGCTGGCAGGCTGAAATGTGTTTTCAAGTGAAAGGTCTGCAGTTCTGAGCTCAGTAGTATGCTGAATGTCAAACTCCTCTGATAAAGCCATGTATGATTAGCCTCTGGAGGGCAGGCATAATGATACTGTGATACAGTGAAAGATAGCCGAATTAATGACTCTTAACTGACTTCCTATTTGCTATTGAAACCGTCTGTGATATGACAATGATTTTTAATAGTTTTACTTTTTGAATAGACTTTTACGCATATGAAATCAACACATTTATGTAATTTAGCAAGATACAAGAGTACTGAAGTTTCTCAACAAATGTGTGACCTTGCAACCTTTACATCACATGGAAAAAGCTAAGGTTAAAGTGATATAATCAGTACTAAAATGTCTTGTTACCTACAGCCTGTGGAACAAAAACAGCATCTGACAAAGGTGGGGCTGATTTTAACCACTTAATGTAGTTAAAGTGACAGGAGGTTAAGCCATACATGTTACATCATGATTTTATTAGTTTAAAATGATTTTTATAATAATCTCATCCTGCGAAGAAATGTTAAAATAAATGTATTGAAGTCAAAGTACGATGGTGAAAAATGGGGAATGAAAGAGAACAGGATGGAGTCAGCAGAAAGAAAGAGAGCAAAAACCAGGTGAGAAAGCAGTTAGGTAGTCAAGTGATAATGATGCCATTTTAATGTACCTATTAGGTCATGAAAATAGTAACCTTCTTATAATGCTAAGTTTTCATAATCCCTCTACATTTGTAAACTAGGTGATGTCTTTATGATTCAGCATTATAGTAAATTTTCTTAGAAGTGGTGTCTTTCTAGTCATACAGTTGAATAGTTGAAGTGGACAAAATCAGGTCTAGTGTCATCAACATACAGTACATGTTGAACAAACTCACTCTAAGTTAAAGGAAAAATGTCAGTTAACTAATATTATTATTTTACAATAGACCATCATACAAATAATGAGACTGCTTCTGAAAGTAACTGTACCTAACTGAATTGGGGTTAGCCAGAGTAAAATGGGTTGAATACTTTTGCAAACAGCAGTATTATTGTTGTACATTAAAATATCTAGAATATAGTAGATCTAGAAAAATACTAATGTAGTAATTGTTATACAGTAAATCTGACAATTTAGCAAGTGTGATGTATTCATGTTGTATTCTCATAAGGGGCTGAGCACCCCTACAGGTCTGATCCTAGAATCGCCCTTGCAAACATTCATCATCTACTCACATGGAGAAAGAAGCAATGGAGTACAGAGGAGATTAGTTTACTTAACTTAGATTACTAATAGAGATGCTGCATCATACACAGACATAGTAAAAATGGGCTAACTCGATACTTACTTACTTATCTATACATATCTAAAAAACCCCACTACAAATAGAATAAGCTATTGAAAATATTCAAAGAAGTTGCAGGCGGCTTTTAGTACATTCTCCAAAAGTACAAAAATATTCTAATCCAAATTTGTTAGACAAAAGGTGAAAAATATGGACAAGAACATTTATATTAATTAGTAAAAAATAAGGGTCAAAGATTTATTGTCACACCTAAAGACTTGGGATGGACTGAAAACAGCACGGCTGGAAACGTGGAGCTGGTTTGAACTACTTAATGTACTGACAGATTAATCTATCTGCAGAAGGTAACTTGTAATAAAGCTGTAAGATAAATGTAAAGTATAATATTTCCCTTAGAACTACAGTATAATTCATAATAACAAAAACCTTCAGATAAAAAGGTTATTGGTAAAATTTTAAACCCTTAAAATGCATTAAATGTGCTTCAGAATATTAAGACAATCTCATATTATTAATGAGGGACGGTTAGTGGAAAAGGCAACAAAGCTTCAGCACAGTGTTCCTTCTAGCAGCAGCATGGTTACACCGCAGAATTATTTCAATGTGTTGCTGCTGATTTCATTCAGTGATGAAGCTAATGAGGAGGGTCAGGCATAGAAGGACTTAGCAGAGGGTTTTTAGTCAAACATTAAAAACTCTGACCGGTGAAACGAGCTTATGTCATTTCAACTAAAGTACAGAGTTAAACTCTTAAAGTGGGTTGAGCATTAATGTCTAATTCAGTTGTGCTAAGAGAACAAGAAAAAAATGGGGTTTGTTTGCTCTGCTTTAGCTTTCAGACCTCCTTCATTTCAGTTTATTTTATTTTATTTGGTCTATTTACCTTGAGTGGCATTTCATTCTTCCTCAAACTGTGTCTCTTCTTGCCTTTCTGTCTACTTTTGTTGCAAGTTGTTCTTTTCTCTTTTCACAGTACATATACAGTTTAACTAATATCTTTGCAAAAACACATATTTTGTCTGATCAAATGCATGTTCTCTGCCTTACCCTTACTCTTGCAGAGTACACACTTTCTATGACGTTCATGCACATACAAACACAAACACACAAATAGTCAAACAAAGCTTAATTGTATAAATTAAGGAATGAATGACCTTCAGTGCCTATACTGCATGTTTTTCCAGTAATACGAATTTGTAATGCTCAAGCGTCCTGGGGCTAAGAGACATTATCACGCAGACACTACACAGAGAGGGGGGGCTATCTGTGCAATTCCAAGCCCTGTCCGTCATGTGGCAGTGTGCAGCTTCTTAGAAGCTGCTGTCACAATGGAGCAGATCCAGTCAAAGTCAGCCTAATCCCTCATACACACACACACACTTGCAGATATGTCTGGTCTTTATCTCTGTGTGCAGCTTGAAGCTTACAGCCTGCCTCCCCCCCTGCGTTCTCCTGCTCTTCTCTCTTTGATGCCTCCCTGGAAACACAGGACCTGCTAATGGGAGACAAGAAAATACTTCTCACTATACTGTCTTCTTGTCATTCATGCCAATTCATATACAGAAATGTTTGAAAATGAGGGGTAAAATGGGAAAAAATATATTTCTATGTCTTGTTTTTTCTTTTTTTTTGCAGAGCATTGCAACAAATGTTGTAAAATGAATGATAATCCAAACAAATGTCACTGATGTTTGAAGACGTGCTAAGAAAGGAGAGAGGAATGGTGCATTTGCTGTGTCTGAGTATGTGCGAAGAGGAAGTGATTATTGCCGAAGCATTTATTGTGAAAGACTGCTTCCCTTCCCTTTTCTGCTTCCCTTCCACTTTTTTCTTTTTGTTTTTTTTTCTCATTAGAGAGTGAAATATAATTTATTTATAATGAGAAATGAGTTGTTAACCAAAAACAAATCGCAAAACACATAGCTTTGCACGTACAGACAAGGTGACATGGGACTCCCGTAATGCAAACTGAGTAACAGAACAGCAGTTATTATTCCTCTGGCACAAGATGTGATTATATGGAGCCCAAACAGCTTCTTTTTATGTAAAGTGACACTTGCTGATTTGGTGGTGGATACAGTTCTGCAGCTATCTATCTAAAGCCAAGTATATGCTGTATGTCTAACAAAGAAATATTATTTTGTTGTTGAATATGTAGTAGAGTTAAATATATAGGTTTAATTAACATTAATTATTGACACTGGAAACAGCAATGGAGAATTCAGCATCACTACAAGGTCCGAGTACTCTGCCCTAGTAGGACCATTCAATTCCATTATATCTGTGCAACACCGTCTGCTCATAAAGATCACTTAATATGTTTAAAGCCCCACAACTGTCTGCAGCCTGGTTTCAAAATTGTATGTAAATTCCAAAAGTAGAGGTATCCCTAATGTAGCATCCTGAATGATGCTGATAATTTTTAAATGCCATATTTAACAATCAGATACAGATGTCAACATATTTTCATCCATGTACCTGTTAAAAGGAAAACTGGATGTCGATATGAATCAGTGTATCAAACACCAGAAAATATCATGACCCCTTCTAACATTTTCACACAAATATAGACATTTCCATCTTTACCCCCAAACACCCACACACATTCATTCTATTCCTGTCACACACTCAAAGTCAGTGATCCTTACTGCGCAATCTTTGTTCTACAGATCAACATTATGATTTATAGCATTTTGATGTATGGCAGATCAAACTCAGATTTCTCGATTGTTACCTTTTATGGCTTTATTCCCCATCAACAATTATGCCGTCATCCTGAAATGGCACCCCTGTGCTATTCAGTACAGTGCTCAGCATATTTTGTGTTGACTGTTTGTCATAGCACTGAGGAGGATGACGGATGTTTGATGAGCCAAATGTGATTTTGACCTTGTGTTGATAAGATAAAGCAAATACCCAAACAGTTTGCATAGCAGTGGATGAACTAGCAAAATTCTTTAATTTTTTGCTTTGGTATATGATTCACCTTCTCAGAACATGGACATGCACAGTTTCTATGCTAAACAAAGGTTGCTATGAAAGTATATGCCTAAAAATGTAACGTGTATGGAGACAATAGTCAAGTTAAATAGAAGCAAAGGAATTGTGACCTAAGTTTAGATCTATGTTTAGGCGCATGACATTCAACATCCATTCAGGAATAAACTATTTACATTTTCTGTATTTAATTGTTCCAGAAATGCTAAATATCAGGCAATTTCAGTTTCTCCATTTCTGAATGACGATTACATATAAAAAAACACCAGACATGCACATACTGAAACCCTTCGTTCTCATGACTTAGTGTGAAACTGTAATCAGTGAAATCAGCAGCTATAGTGATGGCTGGAATGGAAACCAGCAGCCTCTCGAGCCTCAATGGAGCATGATTGAAAACCACTGGCATTACGAGCAGAATGCATATTTTTTTCTGCTTTAATGAGCAGGCTGATATTTTTGGGAAGTGTTACGTACATTGGCTAGTTAATGCAGTATAGCATTCTATATCAGATTCATTTTTGTGTGTCTTTTGGGGCATAATATTATTTTGATCTGCAAACCTAATAATTAAACTGTAATTGTTAATTCCATACTGCTTCTGTTTCTGAGTGCACTTTACTTTTTCTGGATATTTTTACCCAGAACAGAAATATCTACCTACATTAAAACAACTTACATGTTGCATGAACAAAGATCATATATTAATCAATAACTTTAATTGTGGTGCTTGAATGAAAGACTAAGAAACAGAGATTAAAATGACATTTGAATGATGACAAATATCTTATTGTATTGTATTTACTTATGTCAGAAAATTTCAAGCTTGAGGTGTCAGCACTGCACTGGGAATTGTAAAGCCACCTCACTATATCAGAAAATATGGCATTCTTTAGCATCATTTATAGACCTTCTGTGAAAATGTGACAATTTCATGATCGGTCTGCTACACACACGCTTGGTATTCCCAGAGAGACAACTCATTTTTATATAATGAATAATGGCAATCTATTCACATAATGTTGTAATAATGCTGTCACTGGTGACCTACATTGATGGTGGTAAACCACTAATCATACTGCCTGAAAGGAGAGCAGCAACCTGCTTTAAAGCGAAGGAGAACATTCAGTATGGGTACTAGTGGAGCCCTGTCTCTCTCTCTGGTACAATAACACATATTACCTGCTGGGCTGGTAAAAGGTAACCTCACGGATGTGGCATGGGGATTTGTGTGTACATTGTGGGTATGTTGTGGTAGTCCACTGGCCCCTCTGATAGTTTTGAAAGTGACAGATTAATTGCTGTCTGTGCCCATGGGTGGTGGTAGTCAGAGTTTCACATTAATCAAATGTGAGCTGAGAAAGGCAATGCAGAGAAAAAAAAACACCTCTAAGAGCTAAATTCAATAAAGAAATAATTTGAAGGAATAAATGTGCAAACAGGAGCTGAAGTGATAAATGAAAATCACTCATTTGATTGGTTTTGTCATTCAGTGTAGACTGAATAAAATTCTACCTCAGAAAATATTACATTTTATTCTGGTTTTGAAGGAAATGTTTAGGCACTGCAATACTGGACAGTTTGTCATGACACCTGGGACACACATTGCCAGTCCTCAAAAGATTTTCCTTTAGCACCACCAGCAAAAACACAACATTCATCACAAGATTTACCTTTGACATTCATTCTTACTTAGGAGTTTATCAGAATTTCTCCTGCTCATCAGATCAAAACTATCACGTACAAGTTTCATCACTTTTAGATCTAATGGTAATCCCATGTGACTTGGTTCTACATTGTGTTTAGTGCAAATTAGTAAATGGCTGCATGTTAATGTAGTAAACTAAGATGGTGATTATGGTTAACATTATACCTACCAAACAGAAACACTGTGATCTGAGCCTGTTAGCATTTAGCACTTAAGCTCTGCTATGCTAAAATGTAGCTTCACAAACTTTATAAAAACAGACAGTGGTTCATAATCAGCTTGAACTAAACCATTCACTCAAACTAATAATACTTTCCTTCTATTAACTGCTGTAGTTTCTGCTGTAGTTGCAAGTTTATTTACTATCCCTAAAAACATTCCCTGTGGGAAAGAGGGAAAAAAGAAACTACTTTAAAGGAGCATACTGTCAACACCATTAAGAATTAGTTTCATCACAATCTTCCCTGATGGAAGCATGTTTTGTAGTGCCTCTAGGAGAGAATATTATCAAGTTAATGTAAAACTAACATCATTATGCCTCCCAACCAGAACCGCTTACCAGCAGGGAGCTGTGTTCCCAATAACCACTCTCCTACTGTTTCTTGTTACAGATTAATGAACTCAGTGTCAAGCAGCACTTCATTTCCTTTTGCCCTCAGTAAATGGATATTCATCATTAACAGATAAACAAACATGGAAACTTGTTTTACCTCATTGCTTGCACTTGATTGTAATATTTTGTATAGGATGTCAGTTACTTTAGAGGACTCTGCTAGTATGTCAACAATTTTTCAACTACATAAAAGAAACTTTCAGCATTAAACTGCTTTGTGAAAGACATATTGATAAAGATGTTTATGTAAAAACGAGAGTTTAGTAATTTATATATCTGGCAAAAGTTCAAATAAAGATTTTTTTTGTGTGTTTTCAGCTTCAGTTTGCATTTTTGGTTGCAGAAGCCCACAAATGGGCTTTGTGACAGTTTTCTAAAAAATTAATTAGATTTTTCATTTTGACATTAACTTCACACCCAAGGAAGAAGGAAAGAACAATTATAAAACCATTCAGAAACAAAGAAGTGTGAGTGTATAATGAATGGTGATGAGCGCTTTCAGTCAAAAGTAGTGGAAAAGAAAAGTCTTGAAAAGAAAAAAAAAATCGACCTAAATTACAGACGTGACACATTTAATGCCCCACCCGGTGGGGGAGTCTTCGTGCAACAAATCAAACACACCTGTAATGCTGGGCCCAGCAGGTAAAATGGTCATGGTGGATTATCTCGATGTTGAGAGTGACGTGTGCGGCCTTTGAGATGTTTTTGACAACTTCGGAACCGGATGTCGCTCATTCAGCTCAAACTGGTTTTGAACTTTTGGCGCTGGCAGCTGGATGAGAGAGGCTGAGTGGACTGTTTGTATTTAGCACGTCGACAGGAAGCAGGGCGACATGTGAGTACAACAACAACGTCTCTCTCTTCATGTTGTCTGCCTCGTTGATGTTTTATGCTGTTAATTCTGTTAAAAATGCCATTTTTCTGGTGTTAATTGTGCTCTCCTTTCTGGCTAATGTTACTAAGGCTATACTCGATAATATGGTTGCGTATTTACAATTGATAGTTGTATGTACCTGTTCCTGTCATGAGGCTTAGTGGCGTGGCTTGTGTATGCAGTTGTATGTTAATGCATTTATTCGTCAGTTTAATAGTTAACCATTTAAATGTAAATCTCCTTTTACTTTAGTAAAAAAAAGTATCCATAGTCCTTTCTTAAGGAAAACATTTTAGCTTGTTATTGCAGGAAAGGCTAAAGTGCAGCTATTGACATAATTCACAATTCTGTTCCTTATATACTGTATCAGTTACAAAAAAACATAATCACAGCCGAAATGACAAAAGGTTCAGCAACATAATGTCCAGTTTCTAATTCAGTGTCGGTGAACCTTTGAACATTTTAGTTAAAATGGTTAAAAGCAAAACGTTGAGGTTAAGGAAAAGTTACAGTTACAGTTGAAGAAAGCAAAGTTTACTCTGGTTGAGCAAAGGGCCGTGAACAACGGTCCTCTGTGTCTGTGTCACATGAATTGCTGACCCAACAATTCACTGTGAACATTTCCATTGTCAGGAAAACAGAACACTGTTTTGTTTTAGGCATTTGAACAAATGACAAATGCTGCTGTCGTTCTTGTCAGGACCGTATCACTACAACATGAACAATACAAGACACTGGCCAGCGTACATAAAGACACAGCCATTAATATAGCCATATGTTATTAGTCACACCTGTATTTACCAGGTTACAGCATCTTATGTGAAAAAGGTGTATTTGCTGATCTTGACAAACTTTTGTTCTCCTTGAGTCCTTTGCTATAAAAATCCTGTTCCAAGTGTACTGGGGTGGCATGATAGCTCAGTGGGTAGACGTCCTCAAACCTGTGGGTGAGCAGTTCAATTCACACCCTCAGTAGACTACCTGACGAAGTGTTCTTGGATAAAACACCGAAACCCCATACTATCATCGATATGTAATGTCTGTCCAACAACAATTTTCCCAATCAATAAAGTATATATTATTATTATTAAATATGATTATGCACTCCAAACAAGTTAATTTAGACAAAAACCTTCATTGCCAGAATTCCAGCTGAGAGGAGCTCTGATGTTAATGTGTGTTAAACAGCCAGGTTAAAATAACCTATTAGGAGTGGATGGATGGAGGAGACACTTGGGGTCATGTTCTGTTTCTCCATGAATCAGAAACAGTCAAGCAAGTCTGGATCCTCTGGTCTACTGGAGAATTAATTCTTGCAAACTTCATGTAAAGATACAGTTCATAGACAGACAGATAGTGGACTCCGAAATATTAGACACTACATAGGTCAAAGGTACATTTCTCCAGTTGTCTGATGCTATGGTGCATTATAATCATTCGTATTAGTCAGAAGAGATGCATTCAATAAATGACCTATTTTGCTAGGTCTTGAATTTGGGTATGGATGAGTGAATCAAGAGCTGGTGAGAGGATTGGTGTGTGTCGAGCATGTAGCATCGACCTTTCTGGAGGCATAATGGACTTGTTAAATGAGCTTTCAAAAACGGATTGGTCAGTAAACAACCCATCAATATCTTAGGTGCAATGAACCTGACATTTGCGGAAAACCTGTTATGCATGCAGATGGTAATAATTATTTGTAACAGAAATACATGTGCAGTATATTGTATTTTTGCGGTGTTATGATTTTCTGGATTAACTGACTGATTCTACTAATTTTAATTCTATGGCACACAAACGCACAACAAATCATTAGCTCAATTCTCCTCATGCAGCTTCTGATTAGCATCATTCATGTGAAAATAAAAGCTGTCTGACACTACAGTCTGACTCATGACGGTTGCCCTGGCAATGCCTTTTAATCTTCTTTTATTTCTGACACATTCTATTAGTTTTCTCCATTAACCACACTAAGGCAGCACTGGTCACCCTAACATCTTATATAGTGTTTGTACTCTACATCTGCTAATTGTAGGTATCAGTTCAAACAATAAGAAGCTTGACATGAACGTGATGTCACATGTTTGAGTGCTAGCTTTCCTTCTTCATTGTTTTTACTCTGTACAAACCACCAAAATGGCAAAATGCTGGAGGAGTATTTGACACGAGTCTTAGTCCTGTATTTCAGGAATGTCCTCCTTTGTGATGCAAGCACATCAAACTTAACTTGTTCATAGCACCTTTTTCCAGTCTTTTTCTGTCTAGTGTCAGTGTTCTTTTGTCCATCTCATTCTTTTCTTTTTATTGGCCAGTTTGAGATATGGCTTTTTGTTTGAAGCCAGCATCCCGAGGGCCTGTGAGGCATCTGTTTCTCAGACACCCAATGTATTTGTCTTCTTGCTCAGTTGTGTACTGGGGCCTTTCTATTGCAGTTAGAGCCAGTTTTCAATGTTCCGGGAAGGGAGTAGCAATTGAAGGCTTGTTGGGGTGAAACAAAACCTAGGCTATGTGCTCTGATATTGATCGATCCAGGCAATAATTCATCTGCAAAGAAGCTAAAATGATTAGGGTGAAAATTTGAATTGATTTTTTTAATGCGGAAAGCAAAGGTTATTAGATAAATGTGCAGGTTGCAATGATTGGAAAATTTGTAAAGCTCATATTTATATTTGCTTTTGGATTTAGTTAGAAAACATTCTTCTTATGAACTCAGAAGACCCTTGAATGACTTTCTGACAAACAAGTTCCAGTTAGTTTTAGGTGCAGTAGCTTTATCTGTGCACTAAATGAGACTAAATGCATTTCTAAGATGATGGATCTCAAATTTCTTATAGGAGTCGTAGATAAGTATTTAATTGTCAGGGGACTGATAGATCTCAGAGGTGAACTGAAATTGACTGAAAGACAGTTGGAAGTTCTGCTAAACTGTGATGAGATTCGTGATGTCAGTAGGTTAGATGGATAAAGGGAAAATCCATGCAGCTCATAATTTTGAATTTGCCCCATCATTTCTATGTTGTTACCACAGCATTGCAAAAGCCTGATCTTCTATAGTGTAGGTGTTCACTTTGGTTTTCAAATTCATTAGACCTTTAACTGATGCTTTGTGCTTTCTGTGTTAGATTGAAAGGTTGCTTGATAATTAAACTTGCTGACAGCCA
>JAUBNQ010000023.1:16471090-16497795 GCA_032353495.1 Ctenopoma kingsleyae
ATTATTATTACGTATTGATATTATACTATTCAAGCCTGAGAAAATGCATTCAACTTGGCTGAACTGATAAAGGAAGCTGACAGCATTCACTCCAAAAAGGTTGAGAAACACTGGCGTACACAAACATGTGCGCACACACTCAGGTGAGCACAGTCTCAACAGAGGACAGAGAGCATGCGTCAGAAAATATGTTGCGTCAACCACCTGAAAAGCAACTAAGATAAATGCATCCAGGGTGGTGTACAAAATCTGTTCATTTGTCCGTTAAATCAACAACACTGTAAAAGAGAAGCGCTAGCAAACGTGTCTACAAGTGACGCCTGACTGGAAAAAGTGGAGCTTTTTCAGTTTTACCTGAGGATGTGGAAGGTACCGATTTTTGTTTCATACATTCCTGGTATTCCACAGTATGTTTGCAGCTAAGATTGTGCAGCAAATTGCTTGTGTTGCCACCTCCGGTGGCCATTGAGTCAACCATGAACTCCTCTCTGTGCCAAAGCTAGAAGTAAATGTGAGGCTATATGTTTGACAGCAAAAGCGTGGTCGAAATTGGGTCATGCAACAGGATGATCTGAAGCACACCAGAAAATCTACATCAGAATGGATGAAAAATTAAAAAAAAAATTAAAAATGGCCTAGTCAAAGTTCAGACCTTAACCCAATTGAAATTCTCTGGTGGGACCTTAAAAGAGCTGTGGCTAAGCCTAAAAACCTCAATGAACTGAAACAATCATGTGAAGAGAAATGGGCCAAAATTCTTCCACAACAATGTGAGAGACTAATGAAGTCAGAAAAGAATTACCTCAAGTTATTGGTGCTAAAGGTGGGTCTATAAGCTACTGAAACATGAAGACAGTTTGTAATAACCACGCTTGTTTCTGATTTTAATTTTATTATGTTTTTACACGAAAAAAGCACAGAATTAAAAGGGGGGTACTAGGGGTGGGCAATATGGCCCAAACAATATGATGATATTTCAGAGTATTCTGACAATAACGATAAATTTGACGATATAACAAAATACAGAAAAAATGCTTATTAATCATTTGACAGCATAAACATAACAGGTTACCTTAAAATATTCTGTAAAAACTTTAAAAATATATTACACAGATTAGTTTTAGTGCAATAACTTTATTTAGTAAAGTATTTAGTCTTAAAGTAAAATAAAATAAAAAGTAAAGATTCTCCCTCTGTTCTTTGGATTAAAAAAGTCTGTATAAAACATAAATAGTATAACAAAATAAATTGTCTTTCTCCAAATTAATGGTGACAGCTTGGGTAATAACCTTCCTCATACGGAGTACAACTGGCGAGAGACTCGGCGATGCCAAGCTGAACCAGCTTACTTCACTATACAGTTTATTGTTGTAACATGTTAACATACCATTTATTTTCTGTACAGCGCCAGATCACATTAGAAGTCATTTCAGGTTCCGTTTCCTATAGAACAGGTCTGTACGTTGCTCTTTTATTAAACTAACTAAACAGCCTCATGGTATTTATCTTATTTACATGACGGTGTCATTTCTGTCTCTCTGTATTGTGTGCGGCGGAGCTCTGCAGCGATGCGTACACACAAAGACACGTGTTGGTAAAATATAATTAAAAAAGAATAAAAGCCAAAATGCACACAGCGATGTGCTTAACACACACCGGGAGCAGCGCAAATTTTTCCCAATCATATTTCCACTGTACAGCTGATATTAAGCAAACAAAACCATCTGTTTATGACTTTAGTGCATTTTCCTTGTTATGATGTTATGTTTCAAAAAAGCTGCTTTTTTGTGAATTAATTCTTCAGCAGTATCGCTTCCAGCCATGTTTGACTTCACCTTCATAACTTTAATAACTTCGCGCTGCATGACGCATGTTAGTGTAATCTGCTGCGTAATGGTGTGACGTCTTTACACCATGAAATTAGCATATCATGATATTTATTTTTTTCCCGAGCAAGAAAAATTTACCGGTATTATCGTGAATAATATGATATGGCCCACCTCTAGGGGGTACTAACTTTGGAACATTTTGTTAAGGTTAAGGTATCTTTGCCCTCATTTGGTTAAGGTCAGTGGGTTTAGGGAAGAGATGAGGCCATTCTGACAAGAAACAACATTGACTTTCAGTTGGAAAACACCTGTGTTAAAGTCTGCTTTAACTGAAAGTAGTAAAAATCAACTTTAAATGATAACGAATCAAGAAAGGTCAGAAATTGTGGTTATTCGTTTTATTATTATAGGCTAAGGATGTGTCCTAGCCTGGTATTTTCTCACATATCTTCAGCATAGCTGCTATGTCCTATTGCTCCTATTAGTCAATTGTATAACCGCACTGCATCTTTCACATGAAACAACTGTGGAAATTTACAGCCTCCCAGCTATATGGAAAGTAAGTAGAGTTTTTTGTTTTCCCCTCTGCGCATGTCAGTGTCCAGTGATTGTGATGCAGTTGGAGTGTGTGTATACTACTAGAAGCCTTGGCCAAGCTGGCAGGAAAGGAAAACAGATTAGCATTTCCACAGTGTGTGTGCTGCTGGGGCCCTGGAGGTGTCTGCAGAGCTGCCACTACCTCTGCTAGACTAGAGCTGTCAGGGCTGCTCTGCTCATGTCTGCGTCATCACCACATCTAACACTTATACTATTGCTGCATGCTCAGATGAGCAGACATGGACTTACATATATGCAGACTCATACACTGAATCACTTGCATACACGCACACACTCATACATGCTTTAAACCATACAGTCACCGCTACAATTGGAGATGGGTCTGACCCAGGGTTACTGTCATTACTAAAATGAAAACTAATACAAAACTATTGGTTTTGAAACATTCTGATAAACTGGAATAAAATGCTTTACCCAAATAAAAAATTTGAAAACAATTAGAAAAAAAATAATGGTTACTTAATATTGACAAAAGTAAAATAAGGGAAGTTAATTGTTGTTATTGTTATTTATACTGTTCCATTCAAGACAATTTGTAAAATAAAGATGATGTGCAGTCCACACTTCTTCTCTTTGCAAATGGAGACTTAACTATTGCATAACAGCACAGGAAATGGATGATGCATTGCGACTGGGAGGGATTGGCTGCAGTGCTGTGAAAAAGTACTTGCCCCCTTCCTTCCTGAAACCTGACTTTCGTGGAAAAGTAATTGGCCCCGTTTGGTATTCATAAATGAACTGTGGTTAACTACATTTTTTCCTTCCATTTATTCCTGATTACTACCAGACATGTTGAATTAAGAAATCACTTAAATAGAAGCTCACTAGTGATGCACACTAAATCGCACACTAGATCTCCACAATCAACATATGCCCTGATCTAAAGAAATTCAACAGATGAGAAACAAAGTAACTGACATATATCAGTCTGCAAAGCATTACAGTGCCATTTCCAAGGCTTTGGGACTCCAGAGAATCACGGTGAGAAAACCTGGAACCGTAGTGAACCTTCCCAGGAGTGGCTGGTCTACAGAAATTACTCCGAGAGCACAATGACGACTCATCCAAGAAGTCATAAAAGAACCCAGAACAACATCAAGAACTGCAGACCTGACTTGTCTCATTTACGGTCAGTGTTCATGATTCAACAATAAGAAAGAGACTGGGTAAAAATGGCATCCATGGCAGAGTTCCAAGGCGAAAGCCACTGCTGGTGGCCTGGTAGCTCAATGGGATAAGCATCAGACTGGGATGCAGAAGGTGGCAGGATTGAATACCAGCCCAGACTCTTAGCCCATCCCCCAATACCAGGTGTGTCCTTGAGCAAGACACTCAGCTCTAGTTCCTTGTAAGTCGCTTTGGATAAAAGCATCTGCCAAGCAAAGTAAAGCTGACAAAAAAAGAACACAAAGACTAGTCTCACATTTGCCAAGAAACATCCTGATTATCCCCAAGACTGTGGACTGATGAGACAACACATCTGGCATAAAACTAACAGTGTTTCATAAAAAGAACATACCAACAGTCAAACATGGTGGTGGTAGCGTGATTGTCTGTGGCTACTTTGCAACTACAGGACCTGCACGACTTGCCATAATGAGTTCTCTGCTCCACTAGAACATCCTGAATGAAAATGTCCAGCCATCAGTTTGGGACCTCAAGCGCACCTGGGTTTGGCAGCAGAACAATGAGCCTAAATACCTAAATATAGCCTAAAATTTTGGAGTGGCCTAGTCAAAGTCTGGACTTAAATCCGGTGCTGTGCCATGACCTTAAACAGGCCATTCATGCTCGAAGACCCTCCAGTGTGACTAAATTAAAACAATTCTGTAAAGAAGAGTAGACCAACATTCCTTCAGTCATGTTAAAGGCTCATTGCCAGTTATCGCAAATGCTTGACTGTAGTTGTTGCGATCAGAGTGGCACAACCAGTTATTAGGTTTAGGGACAAATTACTTTTTCATATAGAGCCAGGCAGGTTTGGACAGTTTTTTTTCCCCTTAATAATGGAAATCATCATTCAGAAACTGCATTTTGTATGTACTTTTTAATGATCTTTGTGTAATATTAAAATGTAATTGATCTGAATCATTTAAGGGTGACCAATATGCAAATAAAATAAATCAGGAAGTTGGCAAATACTTCTTCACAACACTGTATAGTGTCTATGCTGGCACAGCTCTCAGTGCAGGTGTCACAAGGATATTGGGGAAAGAACCATTTTGTCAAACTATTATCTAAGTTTACAGAGAACATCTCTTGTGTTGATGGAGCTGATTACATATTCATTTCCACTTATAATAAAACAGGCATTAGCATAAGATTGAGTAGATCAGTATCATGCACAACCATCTCCTTCAACAATGCAGAAAGCATATTTGAAGAGCATTTACATATCTTTTCAGCAGCGCATATAGCTAGTCAAAGAGTCACATTCATTTTACAAAATGTCTACTGTTGACAGTTAACCTATTAGCTTTGGACAGAAAGAGAATTTTGCTTTGTCATTGTTGTATAATAAAGTAATTTCGGAAGACTGTGGCCTTTTCTTTTGATTCATGCATATATTTTTTTCACTTTTATTTTGTTTATGATTATTGTAATTTCTGTTTTCTAGGTTACCACAGACACGAATAGTCTACATTTAGTTCAGAGCACTGCTGCTCCTGTCCACAAACCGTAAGAAGAAATTTCATCACATTTAGTCCTATTCTGAATTCTCTCAATTGGCTGCCTATACATGCTGAAGCAACCTTTTAAAGTACTTACACTGACTTATACAATATTGTATGGGCTTGTGTCTAGTGACCTTTCAGATCTCAGTCTAACATGCCATTTAAGTGCTGCTGGGTCTGTTTACTTATCTTTACCCAGAAATCGCTAAAAAGAGAGCTGGCTTTAGATCATTTCACATCATGGAGCAACCTTCCTGTAGATGTTAGAATAGCTGCTTCCGTGGACAACTGTTTGTCCTGTAATGTCGAATTTGTTTTTATCACTACTGGTACTAATAATTATTTTCTGGGACACCTTTTATTGTTGTAAAGTGTGTTGAGACACTTTGGGGTGATGATGCACTTAATACATTTTAAATGAATTCGAATATATACGCATATTTCCTCAGAATAGTGCTCACTCTTCAGACAGCAAAAGTCCTTGACACAGACATTATAATCTATAGTTATTTATTTATTTTTGCAGATAACATATATTGCAATCATGCTTTTCTGTATAACACCACCTAAAGACATTTATTATATTTTTTTTACATAGAATATTTTACATTAGGCCCATGAAACAACTAGAAATATACAAAACAATATTCTGACTAGACATTTCTATTACATTATTATTATTATTATTATATCATCTTTATTATTACTCTATTATGTTATGTAATTATCATTTTTTACAGTTGAGAGAGATATGTGCTTTAGTTTCTGAGATAATATTATTGCAGAAAACAGCAAATAATATCACATTTTGTTCAACATTTAGACAAAAGAAAAGAAAAAAATCAGGTTGTACAGACATTCACAGATACATGTATTACACAGTCCAGTTTACAACATCATTCAAGAGAGAAAACTGCAGTATGGTAACTATACAAAATTCACGGAACCTTTTGTCATTGCACATTTTAATTCACATATCTTTGAAAAAGATAGAAACATAAAAGTAGATAAACAGGACTGATTCAACCTGATTTCTGTCGCATGTAGCTGCCACAGAAGCATATTTTCTTGATCTTCCTTTATAGTAATACAGTGATATTTGCGGTCTGTCACAAAGTCAGCTTCTACAGTTATATTTTTATATTGCCAAACAAACTTGATATGTAATAATAGGTTTTTCCCTTTACTCTATGAAAAGGAGAAGTTTCAGAGGTGTTGGCCTATATAGCATCTGGCTATGTCCTGTTGTGTTAACAGTGCTTTTGCCGGCTTTGTGCTCTGACTCACCCAAAGTTTTTCCCCTCTGAGTCTGATATCGGAAATCTGTGCTCGCCACAGGATAGAAACACACTATGGCTTCTACTGAAATGACCGAGTGAAGATTATCACAGTTCATTTACACTAAAAGAAATTATGCTAGCTGAATAGCACACAGAAGAGGCAACAATTTGGATCAGCTTTAGAGTGTGCATATAGTACATGTATATACTTAAGACTGATTCATGTTTTTGTGTTTTCTTGCTGCTTAATGCAGGAAATTGGATTAATGGGAGGAAACTGCGAAGAGTTACATTTTTTAAATACAGCATTAATTGCTTCAGTATATAATGGTAGTTTCTGAGAGAATTTGGTCACGTCCACCTTTGTTCCTGAGGAGTGTATTACTAAATATACAAGTAAACAGTTTAAGTTGTAACAGTGGAAACTATCATAGAAATCCATCATACACTCTCTATTGCAGCAGTCACTGCAGCTTATTCATACTCACAGTTTAAAATATAGATCTGAATTAACATTGGCTTATTGCAACACAACTCTGTCTTATTCAGGAGTAGGAAAATGTAAATTTTTAGAATAATCCTGCTTATGCAGAAAGATTGTATGCACAGGCCAAGTGTGCAATTTCTGTGATGGCTACAGCTTTATTGTTAGAAGTGGTAGTCTACAGACCCAAGTTGTGCTAGTAGGCGGATGCTGTATTTACTACCCAACTGCTCTAGTGAGACAAAAGGGGATGCTTGAATTAATCCATAAATTGTGAGCAGGTCAAATCCCTACACAAATCTTTCAAAGTTGAGTGTGATTTTTGTCTATGTCATGCTCACATACAGAAAATAGTTCTACAAAAAACAAAAAAAAAGATTCAGACAACATAGAAAGTTATTATTCCTTAGAAAACAGAGAAACAATTATAACAGTCTGTTGCTATGCAAGTTATTTTTGCTGTGGTCACAGGTTTCAATTGAGCCAAAAGATGGATGCTTCAAATTCAGTACTGTACTTGTGCTTTTTAAAGGTAGCCCCAGACATTGGGTGGTAAACATTTCAGACAAACTACAGGATCCAGCTAGGGAGTGATAGTCTGGCTAAATTATATTTTACACATATACGCAGATTTGGCCTTACCTGTTGCACATTCCCATATTATCTTTGCCTTTCATTGAGCAATATTCAGTTTTCATTCTCAAACTGCCTTTTTTCCACCTACTACAATGCATTCATTTAATTTCATGTACAAGCATGTATTTATTTCATGTACAAGCAAAATGCATTTAACCAATATTTTTCTTTGTACAGTAATTGTAGTTTATTAGACTAATTAATATCTTCAACGTAGCACAATACTATTGAATCAATGTGGGCCTCCAAATTTAAATTATATGTTCAATATACAGTAATTTCCTAAGTGATATTTCATATTCTAAAAATACTAACTTTTTTGCATAATGAAATTCATAACATCACAACAACTTGGCTGGATAGTTTGTTTTTCATCATAGGTTTTATATCTCTGTATTATACAAGTAAACAAACAGAAAAAATTCTAAAAAATAACTGTGTAATAAGGTTGGTCTCACGTGTCCCCAGGAGGTAGGTGAATAAAAGCAGACACTGAAGTCTGGTGGTCGTTCCCAACCTTTATTACATTTCCTCTGTAGTAGAGCGCCAGTATGGCTGTCGAGACATAGATAGACAGAACTTTCTAGATGTACGCTTCCTCGTTGGCAGGGTTCTGATTCTGGTTTTCTGTCTGCTGGTCTGGGCCGTTTTCCTGAGCCTTCACCATTGCCAAAGGCTTGATCATCATTCTCAGACGCTTTGAGAGGAAGGAACAGAGAGAGAAGCCGTAACACCACTGATATTGCAATTGAAATTATAGTGAAACACTATCATATACCATAAGTAGGGACTAAACCACTGCAAATGTGATCAAACCAGTAAGATGAAACAAAACACCCCGACTGCACAGCTGTGAACTTGTTTCATGCGTAGCCTCACTGTCTGAGATACTATCAGGGAAGATATTGACACTTTTCTTTACGTGCTATGTATATTATATAGAGCTTGCAATATGACTGACAAAGGAAAATAAGGCTAATATTCAAGACACTAACAACTGTTTTATGGGCTAAACTTACTAAGCCCTCCAAAACTAAATCAAAACATCCCAATCTTGGTGAATCTATAGTTAGTGGAGGGCTTGGCTCTATAGCACAATAGGCATTGATATGGAGTGTTTGCGAAACTAAGAGTCCGCCTGGGTGCAGAGCACTAATCAGCTGGTTGATTGCTACAATTAGACAATCAGCCATCAGCTGGTACTGCAGGATCTGACACCTGCACATCGCCTCTGACAGCCTCTGTTGCACTGCCTGCAATTATGGCCCATTTATTCTGTCAGTGCTGGCTAGAAAGCTATATCTGTCACTAGGGACTGTATGGCTGTAAGTTATTATTTAGCACACTGAAGATGCCTGCAAATCAAAAAGCTCATAATGTAAATGGCATGTTGAAAAAGGTATTAACTTCCATTGATTAGCATCATCACATCAATAAAAATGCACTGCACCACTCTGCTTCATATAAATTAATGTAATTTACTGAGACCTCAGTGGCTATTCTAGCAAAAAGCCATCTAAAATAGTTTAACATAACTAATTAAAACTCCATTTAACTAATCCTTTTATCACTGCTGTACTCTTCATGGCAATTCATTACATCTTTTCCCAGCATGCACGTGTTTTCTAATTACAAAACCATTAAATTTCGGTGCTAAAGAGCTGCTGCAGTGCACAGAACAAAATTACATTGAGCTAAGCTGAGCATTTTCACATCCAGTGTGAAGAGTCTTTTGACTACAAAATTAAAACTCACGTACTACTACTATTGCTAGCCATTATGTAAATGTGGTAAATGTAGGTGAGGATGATGATTTCTAGATCAGTGTATTCAGGTCAAATATTTGAACCATATTGAGCTGGTAAAAATA
The DNA here is from genome assembly GCA_032353495.1 of Ctenopoma kingsleyae. NCBI lineage: Eukaryota > Metazoa > Chordata > Actinopteri > Anabantiformes > Anabantidae > Ctenopoma > Ctenopoma kingsleyae. The sequence goes on from JAUBNQ010000023.1 coordinate 16,480,483, forward strand.
TACAAAGTGACCTCAAGGGTTCATCCAAACCTCCTGCCATGGTTAAAAGTGATCTCCTCTACAAAATCCACAGAGCTTTCTATAAAATCTGCATTTATCGGCACTCTCTAAATACACCACTGTGTCTCCTTCTGTGTTGGATTGGTCTGCCATGTACTATGCAATAATATTTCTGAGCAATAATTCTTTCATATGAAGTAATCCACTTGAAATTCTTAACACTGAGCCTGCCTCACAGCTCACTGCATATTAAGATTCAAACCAGCAATTAGATATGTGAAATGCTCAGAGCTAGGTACAGTGATGGCATATGTTCTGCAACAAATCTGCAACATGCTAAAGAACATTCTTGGCATGTCTATACCATCATACCAATTTCTCTTTGTATATTGAGCATATGCTTAAATTCAATGTGTGCATGCAGATGTGTGTACTGTTTGTTAAAATCATCTGGTAATTCTTTAAACACAAAAATACTAATACTATCATCTGCAGTGCATTGCACATATGTAATGCTTTTATCAAATACCGAAAAAAGCCAGGCATTATTTTTAATGTTGTGATTATTCAAATATTAGACTGAATCCACCACATCTTACCTCTTTATATGTGCCGTCAAGTGTGAGGAACATGTAGCCCATGTAGCCAGGGATAAGAATCATGGAAGAAAGGGCCATTAACCATCCCACCCCCTGACCCCAGGTTGGGAACACATAGTCACCCATGGTGAGGGGAACCATCTGTATTGCACTAAACAAAAAGACTCCCTGTACACAAGAGGAGGAGGAGAAAGAGAATAGACAACTTTTAAACCATAAATAAACCATAAACATTAATTAACCGTTTTCTTATTTGACTTTTATATGCCCAGTTTGTCTAGCGGACACAACATATAGTGCTGTGTATATACAGTTTAAATTTACATGACCCACTTGCTCTGAGAATTAACTAGAACAATTACAATTTTTGAGCTTTAGAAAAATGTAGAAATGCAACAATAAGACACCATAGTTTTAAATAATCTTTGGTCACGTCAGAAATGATTTATATGAATATTATTTGATGGTATGGTGAGGTAGAGATACTATTTAGTATCTCTAGTATGGGGGACTTGCTTAAAACTCAGTATTTAATGTACCTACATGTTTGCATGTACCTAGTGAATTTTACTGCTTTTGGTTTTGTGTGCACATGGTGCACATTAAGCAGCTAAAGTGACCAAGCAGAACTCAAAAACCTAAATATTGTCCTTGATGTCTTTTCTGTTGGTGTTCAGCACATTGTTGCCCTCAGATAACACTTACAGCCACAACAAGTGGAGTGAAAACAGTCCAGCAGGCCTTCCACCACAGACAAGGCCTGTAGCCAACCATTTCCTCAATGTTGTCATAGAATTTGTTCACACCTAGAACCAAACATAAAACATAATGAATATTGTTTTGATTACAGTACATTGCTTCTAGTCAAAATGTGTATTCCTTTCAAAGATATAGCTGTTTTTAGATTAAACAATGTTAACAAATATTACAGAGACCTAAGTCAGGCTCACCATAAAACCATGAAATTGAGATGCACTCAAAGAAGACCAAGAAGAGTAGGGACATTCCACTAGCTGAGTAGTAATCAAAGAGCTTGAACACATACAGTCCACCCTGTAAAAACAAAAAAGAGGAAATCCAGAGAAAATAAGACAGAAGAAAGAAAGAGGAGGGAAATGAAAAGAGGAAAGAGGCGTTTATAGTATTGGATTTTCAGAACAGTACTAAACCGGTCAAGTGGAATAACAACAAGGGCGAGGATACCAGTGGCTGGTGTGCGTTAGTGATGTTTCATTGCTCAGGACAGGATTGGTGTTAAAGCTTAATTGTGGAAACTGTGTTGCTGTGATTGTGCGATACAGACAGCACCAGTGGAGATATAATACCACTTTGAAAGACGGCATGTCGGTGCACAGTCTCTTTCTTCTATCAGGTCCAATAGTGCAGTTCATCCACTACTACTCTGAAAAACTTGATATATTTTATTCTGCTTGGAGCAGTGATTCGGATAACTGCATCATTCTAACAGGGCTGTGCGTGTGGCATGATGGGAATCCAATGTGGCAACAGTAGAGGGACAATACAGAGTTTTCAGGTGCCGTAGGCAAACATGACGTTTTTTTGTTGAACAGCATCATCCTAATATGTTTTTCTCAGAGATAATCTAATATATTGAATTGCAATTGTAGCTGGTTTAAAATGTACCACATCAATTGACTTAGTAATAAAACATAATCTGCATCTGCTCTCAGGAATTTTGGAATTGTTAACAGTGCTCAAAATATAAAGTTTTGAATCTCTTGGAAACATGAGTTTGCTCAGGAGATTTAATTACAGTCGACCTATTGTGTATGCAAAGATGGCGTTTTGGCTGGATTGTGGCTCAAGAGTACAACTCTGGGAGTGTACAAAATGGAAAAAGTGACAATTATAGTAGAAAGGCCAGGGGTTAACAACGTAAGGTATTATGATTGTCTTATAACATATGGCAAAACTGTCATTAGATACCATCATATGGACCAAAGCGTAAGTTCTGACCTGATGTTGGTGCTAAACAATAGCTCAGGTTGTTTGCAAAATCATTAGGAATCTGTGGGTGTTAGACGTCATGCCCTGAACCAAACTATTGCACAAATGCAACCCACTGGACAAAGCAATCAACTATGTCATCATCCAATAAACAACTAGAGGGAAAATAAGTAAAATGGTATAATGGATCCAAATTGCTTTAAAGCTATTGCATGTTTGCAGAAACATGATGCTAAATGAGCTGAACAATGTTGACTACATTACCAGAGAGAGTGTGATCAATTAACCTTTCAGTGTTGATGATTTTTGGATTGTGCTGTATGATGACAATTTGTTAGCAACAAACTAGGTGTGCCAACTGTCTTGCAGGTTAGTTTGCCTTAGAAGCCATAACCACAGATGTCCAAGTGAAAATGTTTTGTGGTTCTGTCATGAAGCCAAAGTCAGAAATGTGAAATATAAAATAACAATTCTTTGAAATGCTTGCAAAGTAAATATTTTGAAGAATTTTTAGCTGATTATGCTTCTCAGACTCAATTTGTCCTAGATTTTGCCAATATTATAAATACATGGGAAATCCCATTGAAATAACTGGTATTTCTGGTATTTGCTAAACTGTCAAGCAATTCTGAAAACAACAGATATGTACTTTACATATTGTGATGTTGCCAATAATATCTTGGGAGAGTTGGGAGATGAGACAGAGGTGAAAAAAAAGTTTACCTGTGTGATGTTGGACAATCCGATAATGTAAGAAACAAGGCAGACAACTGCAATGAAGATCTCTCTGCGGTTTCGGAGAACCTGAGGGAACTCGTCAACCAGTGCAGTAATGAAGCCTTCCACAGTGCAGAACTGGAGAGATTGCAGAGTCATGTTGAAATTGTTATGCAATACACTGTTGTCAAAATAAAGAAAAGGTCCATTTCTAAGGTTTAGCACTTACATGGGTGAAAAGAGTAATAGTATAACAAGCATAATAACATAATTACTTTATACTGTAGTTATTCTGTAGTCTTTATATGCCAATAACACATAGCAATGTAAACCTGGCCTCAGACAAGCCTTTCCTTGACTTATATGTTGTATGGTCTTAAAATTTTGTTATTATCTTTACCTGGCTGTCGATTCCAAGCATCAGCAGCATGGAGAAAAAGAGGATGGCCCAGAGGGGAGAGATGGGTAGCTGGGTGACGGCCTCAGGGTAAGCCAAAAACGCCAGGCCAGGTCCTAATAAAGATAATAAGAGCTGTATGAGTACATATTGTCTGCCATTTTTAGTCATACCTATCTGTCACAGTAATAGTAAAATAACTGGAATACTGGATAAAAAACAAGCTACAAAGACTTGTAGTCTAGTGTCCTTGTAATTTTCTCCTAAGTGTGTGTGCTCAATGTCAAACTTGAGTAATTCCAAAGGTCAGAGAGTTTTGCAAAATCACTGAGAAAATTTCGCTTTCTAATAAACTCAGAAATAATAATAGTTGATACTTTATTGATCCCCTTGGAGAAATTCTTTGTGGACAAGCTGTCCCTGTGAGGCGCCAAGGGTCAGGGTATTGGTGTCTTGTCCAAGGACACCTCGACATGTAGCTTGCCGGGACTGGGAATCGAACCGCTCACCCTCGGGTTTGAAGACGACTGGTCACTCTACCCACTGAGCTATCATGCCACCCTACATACAGTTTAGTGAAAAACTTTAATGATCCCTTTTTGACTGAAAGAATATCATCTCTAGAAATTTTAAGGGCTAATTTTTCTACAGTTGTAGAGATCTTCTGCCTTTTCCTCTTGTCACTATTGAGTTTCAATATTGATTGCAATTACCTGAGGCTGCCACATCAGCGATGGGTCTCTTTGTTACATTAGCCATGAATCCCACAATGGAGAAAATGACAAATCCAGCGAACATGCTGGTGAAGGAGTTGATGCAGCAGACAATGATAGAATCTCTGTAGGGGAAAGACAAAGCACCAGGCAGCCATTGTCACGTCTGTATCAATTCCTTATCAACTTGTCACACATTGTCAAGAGGTGTCGGGGGAAGGGATGGTGGAGAGCCATTTTGGATTCTCCCCCAGAACAGCTGCTGAATACATTTATATTGACCTATGCTTTTAAAATGGCAGGGAGCAGCAGCAGTTTTTAAACTCGTTGGAACCACAGAATATGTGCAGTTGTTTGGCTGCTGACCAATGTTTACTCTACAATGTGACAGTGACTGAGCCAAACCAAACTCTATGCCTGGGAGTGTAAAACATGAGGTAGAGCCAAAATAATGAAATGACTGATAGAAAGCTGGAGGCTCAGATAGTCCCAAAATAGAAGGTACAGCAGACACTATGTTGCCAGGAAACCAAAAATAATCCAAGAAAGAGACATCTGCACAGTCGCCTTCATAAAAGGATGTGTCTGGACCGATTTTTAAGAGACAGTAACATTTCATCTTAACAGGCATTTAATTCATGTGGTAAATGAAACTGAAATACAATATATTATGAATCATCTACCTGTATACATTGTTATTGAAAGGATTGTAGCTGCCGAGAGCAATCAGAGAGCCTAATCCCAGCCCATAGGAAAAGAAGATCTGAGTGGCAGCATCCAGCCACACCTGACACACAGATTATAAAACATGTTTAAGTAATGAAATGCAGACTCATAACTCAAAAAAAAAGTTGATATTGAATGCAGATACTATATTCAAGTAGGTAAACATCTGCAGACATGCAGGTGAAGCAGAGAGCATACCTCAGACTCCTTAAGTTTGTTAAAGTCTGGTGTGATATAGAAGAGGATCCCATCAATTGCACCAGGTAGAGAAACACCACGACAAAACAGGATGAATAACATAAAATAAGGGTATGTGGCTGAGAAGTACACCACCTGTAGGATGTGACAACATGATCGTTAGAAAAATATTGTCTACAGAATCTAAGCCATAGCAGAGTTTTCAAATTACAACTATCAAGCGCTGTTGTACTTGGAATATTTTCCCTACGAGGCAACAAAACTCTGAAGAAGTGAAAACTCTGAGGTTGTTCAACTCATCATCAACAGTGTTACTGTGGCACTGTCCCCACAGCACAGCACAGCACAGCACAGCACACTGACCTAGTCAGCCATTCCCTAGAGGCACGATGAACTCAGAATGGTTGGGTTCATCACACTCCTCTTGCACTGTTTCCCTCCTTATCTGAACTAATTTTACAGTGTGCTATCAACACATTTCAGATCATTCATGGTACAACCCACAGAATAAGAAACGAACCAGCAGAGATCATGCACTCCTTTTGCCATAGAGAAAAGCAAACACTGTTGATATAAAAAAAGTAAATGAAAGCAAATGTGTATCTTTTGTTTAGTAGCTCACTGAGCAGAACAAGACAGTTGCCAAGTTTAGATCTTTGCTTCCCTTTATGGAAAATGTAGGTGTTAGGGTGTATAGGATGCTCTGGATTAAAGGGGAAATTACATGTAAAATGCTGCTGATGACTTGGTAGTGTACTGTATGTCACTGTTTTAACTTGAGAACTTGAGCTTTTGCAGTTTTATACCATTTCAAATATTTTATGACAGAAAATCTTGTTAAACCATAACAAAGGTTGTATGTTAAACCTGCATTTTGCTAATCCCGCACTAATAGGAAACAAAATCAAATTAAACTGGATAAAGGGTTAAGAGATGTTATGTAATCACAAATCCCTTTATTTGAATGATAATCCAACATACATCCAACATTGTGTTAATTCTGAGTGAATCTGAAGTCTATTAAAAGTGAAATTATGAAAATTCAGTTCATGACAGATGTTTTGTTTTGTTTCCTTTCACTTTTCCCTCTCCTTTTACTTACTTTGCCGGTCCAGCTGACCCCCTTCCAGATACAGAAATAGACGAGCACCCATGCAACTGCTAGGGTGATAGCCAGTGGGATTCTGACCTCTCCAGGCTTCTCCAGACCATCAGTCAGCTGGTGCATGTTACGTCTGCAGGACATGAGTAAAGTGGTCTTACTGCAATGCAGAAATTGATCCTTGATCTCACACATGCAGCGCACATAGGTGCATACATGTGTGGATATTCACACATGCCTCCTGTTCACCCCAAAGTTGTTTTTTTTTTTTTTTTTTTTTTATTTAGGCCATTTAATGTATGTGCACATTTTTTCTTTTCTGATTCCTTGAGGTAAATTATGATTTGGTGAAGAATTGAATCATCAGATGCACATGCCCACATCAGACTGTTTGATTTGACCTTTCATTATGCACAGCAGGGGAGGTGACCTTGCTGTGTAGCTAAAATCCGTTTACAACAAAACACTAAACATATTCTTATGTTTATCTTACTCCCAGAACTCCACCACAGCACTGGTGAGGTTTCTGGTGTCTGGGATGCTGTAGTTAGTATAGCAGCGATCTGTGTTCCAGGGATTGCCACAAGTCTGCCATGGCAGCTCCTGAAAATCAAAGAAAAAAAAAATCACACTGACAGCTCTTTTTACGCGGGCCACTCTCCCACCTCCAGGTCCCATTGTCTTTGGCTGTCAAGTAGCCAAGACCATGATACTCATTTGGGACATTGAGATTTCATGCTTTTCTCAGAGGTGTGAATGCCTCATCAGCAAATGCATTTATCAATAACTTGAATAAGGCACTAATTATGTGGGAAAGGAAGTAATAAATGTCATACGCTCTTAAAGGTTGTATGTCCTTTTATAAGAGGTGCTGGCAAACAGAATCTGCCACATTACCGTGTAAAAATACAACCTGGGAAAATTCAAAAGGTATTCAAGTCTTGTTGCGCCTGGGGAACATTGTGGTTTCTGAGGATACAGCATAAATAAAATTACCAAATACTCACAGTAGTGAAAGAATTGTACAGATAATAAAGAGCCCAGGAAATGATCACAATGTAATAGATATTGAGCCAGAAGGACAGAACAGCAGCAGCCAAACCCACACCTGAAACAATGGGAGAGTACAGGCATGATGTTAAATTTTGATGAACTATATGTTAAAATTAAACAACAAGAATTATATCTGAGATATATTTTTTAAAGTTTCAGCAAAGTAATCCTTTGATAAACTATACATAATTAGAGGCTTTAAATGGGAAAAAAAATCTTGTCATTCTTATGTTTGTTATTCAATTTGGCCTTCATGAAGAAGCCAGTAAACATAAAAAACAGTTAAGGACCTTAAGGATAGCGCAAAAGTGTCTTTACCTTTGAACATGGGGGCCAGTTTCCACACTCCAAGCCCTCCAATAGAAGTGTACTGACCAAGAGCCGTCTCCAGAAAGAACAGGGGCATGCCAGCAAATATGAGGGTCAAAAAGTAGGGAATCAAGAAGGCCCCTGAATGAAAGGTGAAAGGTAAAGGTGTGTAAGCGAAGGCAAACCATAAACCATTAATATTCAAAATAATCCACAAAAGATATTTTGTAGAAAAGGTATATGGTTTCACATGATGGCCAGATCTTAGCGCAGGCTCTTGCTCGCGCGCAATTACGCACGGCTTTCATGGGGCAAATACACTTTAGATTCATTTTAATTATAAACCTCCGGGAGGAAACGGGCACGTTTTAATGTCGAGTTCTTTGCACTCCTTTTGTTGAGTGGATAAATGGAAAATTGCCAAGACTTCCTGATTACCTCCTCCGTTTTTTCCACATAAATAAGGAAATCTCCAGACATTTCCGAGTCCGATTGCGTATCCGACACAAGACAGAAGAAAATCAAATTTCCCAGCCCACGTTTCTCTCGCAGGTATCTCCTTTTTCGTCTTTTGCACTTTCACCACCAAGGTTTTGGGTTTGTCATTTGGCGTGGTGGTGGCCGCGTCATTCACCGTCTCCGTTAAGACATGTCCGTCCGAGGCTTTGGTCCCGTTGGTGGCCATGGTGACTGTGCGTGTCGGATAGTCCTGACCAGTGGAGAGCAGAGAGTTTCAGCACCGTTCCAAATAAACAACAGCTTTTCCGTCCCGTAGACCACGCTCCCAGAGAACAGCCGAGCAGAGACGAATAGTCGGAGTAAGGAAAGTGATCAGGAGCAGAAGCAGAGGCACCTTAGCAGCTGACCAGCGACCCTGTAAGCATATAACACACACATATGTAGTTAAAAATACACTGTAAAATAAATAGATTCATTTGCGTAATACATTTATGATTTTAAATTCAATTTATTAAAAGTCGAATTACATTCAGTCTGTTGGTATGTGGGAAAATATTATTTTTAAGATTAAATGTATAACTATATTTGCGTGAGTACTGTGTTGTATGAGAACGATAATTGTACACTTGATTATGTATGCATCCTTTTTACATTCTCCAAAATACAAAATAAATATATATGCCCCACGAGCCGTTTACGCCACGGGATACAGAAAAGAGCTCTAATGCATTAATAATTGCTTTTAATTGCCTGGAGTGAATGCATGTTAGCAGAAATTTAGAGCCTGCTCTTGTCCTTGATTCATTATGCTCTGAATTCAATGGCCCACTTCCCATTGCTCTGGTACAAGGGAAGACCAATTAAACACATTTAGGAGTCAGGCGCGGCGATTAAGTCTAATGTATCACCTGGAGAGGTGGTACAAAAACTCGATGGAGTTTTCAGCCTGAACAGACATTTTCACCAAATATCTACAGCACGGATTTAAATAATTATTAATAATTTCACTTTCTGATTAATTGGTATTTATTGAAATGGAATTAGATAAATGGTTGTTAAATAACACAGGGCCCTGCATTTAAAATGTTTTTTATTTGTATTTATTACAACTTTTTATTGTGAGTTCCCCACCGTTCCCCGCGCGTAATTGTGAGGAGAAATATGAGGCAACGCGGTTACATTCACAGCTGCACAGTAAATCTTGTTATATTTCTATGATACTCGAGTCTTATTAAATCTGTTATTAATGTTCAAGGTTAATGTAACGTTTTACTACAGAGACATGCACCTTCACGGTAGACTCGTGTGCACATTTTTTCCACACAGATCATACGTTTATGTTTGAAGCATTTAAATCGCGGCTGTAGCAGTGAATAATAAAATGCGCGCTAATAACCCTTAAGTCCGCGTCGCCATCAAGTGAAGCGCAACCGCACATCCGTGCGCTTTGCCAGCTTCATGAATAATGTGTAAAAGAGTACTTACAAAAGAATCCTTTTCCTTGTCAGCTTGTTTCCCCGATGGGAAAATCCGAAATTTTAAAAAGTTACTTTCTCGTATTGTTACAGAACAAAACCAAAGTCAAAACTTCGCATCCGAGAACAGCAGGCAAATATATGATCCTGAGGGGAATGGATGGTAGACAAACACGTCTTTCAACGCGAGGTGCTGTCCTTAAAGGAGTGGTGCTGAAAGAGAGGACGGGAGAGAAGACGGGGGAACGAGCTGCCGCCGTCTGAGTTGAAGCGAGCAGGGACGTAACATTCAGCGCAGGATCCTCACTCTCATCTACATAGCGTCAATGTCACCTCAAAGTCGACCCTCCCCAACCTCAACATTTCCACCACTGAGATGGTAGCGGGTTTTAGAGAGGAGCATCCTCTTGTCTCAAGGTTTTATATCCTTACTCCTGCAGGCTTTTTTTTTTTTTTAAACATCAACAACTCCTCTCTCTCTGTCTCTGTCTCTGTGTCTCTCTCTCACTTTCTTTCTCTCTCTCCCTCTCTCCTTCACAAGCTCAAGAGCCCATTGATGCATACTATGTACTTCAGTGGGTTACTTAACATGTTAATGCCATCCTCCGTTTGCTTCTACTAAGTTACATGGATCTGTAAAGATGACCAGATGCCATCAAGGTGTCACAAGTGGCAGTTACACTTCACTATATTCACTTTCTAAATGTTCATTCATCCAAATTTTGGGTGACCAATGGGAGACAATTTGTGTAAAACAGTCTCATTTCATGTTAAAATAAATAATATTACATTAAAAAGCCATGACAGATGTGGACAGTGGACGATGCCAGCAGCTGCTGTAGCTTCTGGCAAAACATGATAAGAGGGTCTCGGCCAATAAAAGGGAGTCAGGGTGTGTGAGATAAATTGAAAACAGTGCTTATAATCTTCTTAGCCTGCTGTCTTCCAAAATAAAATACCCTTGTGGAACATCCTAAATGAACAGACTTTAACTCCCACATCAAGATAAATTATTAGGGTCTCGCTGGGAGATTCGACTCTCTCAGGGATTAACAGTTAAAGTTTGAGTTGTGAAAATGAGTAAGAATTAAACCAGTGTTAATAATTAAAAAAAAAAATTCAAATGTGTTTAGCAATGACGCGCATGTGACTGTGATGAATATTGTGATGGTGTATTTAATTTTGTTATGTCATAAAGCTGTCAGGTAACGCCTTATTTTGACTTGTATGATATTTTGGTGCCAAAGCAGCTTCATTTTAGTGTCAGGTGACATATGCAGTGTTATAACTTATATCATTGTTATGGTAGCATTAATAACTGTGTATAACAAATATCTTAAAAATACCTACCTTCTTGCCTTCCTATTGTCCCCTGTTAATTTCTACTCATTTTACCCACACCTTCCCCATTTTTCTCATGTCTTGCTTTACTGGCTACCACTACCCCACTGTGCTCATCTGCTCAAATCTTTCCCCATCTTTTTGTCTTTGTCAGCCATGCTGTAGGCTATACAGTGCTGATACAGTGCTACTGAAAAGCCACACCACTGAGAGGAAAGAATGAATGCCCAGATGGTGAACCAATGAGGGGTGAGCTAACCTTCTAATGATATGAAACAAAATTTAGCATTTCTGATCCCAACTGGCTGATTGGCCTTCAGGCTGTGGCACGTCCGTAGTGCAAAAAGCCTCCTGTTGGCCCACAGCCCTCACACGAGGGGAATTCAAAATGCCATTCTCATGAGAGTTGGTGGTGCTGTGTTTGTGGCCCTGGCCCCACCTGATGGTGAGCCTGTGTGCAGTGGAGCTTGTAATTACAGAAGGAGGTGGTAGTAATAGAGAGTAGAGTACAGGAAAACACACAGGCAGACAGCTGGCCCCCTGTCAGTTTCACTGCTCAGACACAGGGGACAAAAGTGATGCTCTGAAACTGTGGAATAGATTATCGCTCATGTGAGAAAGACAAAATGATGTTGCAGATGATGATGACAGTGATAATGATGATAGATTCATTTTGCAATGCAGGCATATTTACAGAGCCTTTTAGAAATGTCTCTCCTCTCAATTTCAGTGTTTTGATGAGGCTTTGAGACAAAGTGTAACTGATTTATAATGATTTCTACATATATATTATGTGGAAATGACATATTTACACATATGTATATGGATATATTTAAATCTATGTGTATTTATAAACTGAAATGACTCCACGTGGAATAACATAGATTAGCTATAAGACAATGAGGCAAAGAGGCCGCACCCGATTTCCTTTTTGTAGTTAGCCACAGTGATGGTTTGAGCTCATGGGAACGTCATTAGTTTACATATTTGTTCCTAAACTAGTGCTAGACAAATACTACACAAATTAAAATAAATGTTTTACATGATATTGCTAATTCATTGCAATGTATTGCAGTTAATCTCAAAAATACATTAAAATCCATTCTGAAGGGAACACAAAGAGCTTTACCAAATTTCATGGTAATAATTAAGTAGTTGTGTAGTCATGCAGTAGTGGTCATGAATGAAAGACATGTAAACTACAAATGTTAACTGTGCTCCCTGCACCAGGCAAATGGTAAATGTTAACTTGGTGTAGGTAGCAGATGGTATGAGGAAATTAGCCTATAGCAATAGCTTTGGTTACTATTGAAGAGAGCGTGAATAGCGTAGCTGGAGAGCTGTGTGCAGTCACTGAGGCTAAGCTAACAGCTCAGTGGTCAGCAAATTGCACTTTTAGGACTGCCTGCTTGAAATAAAGTGTTTTCTTTTTTTATTGCTGTTTCATTTATTTCCTTTTTGAAGAGTTATTTGTAAATAAATGTAATTACTTTTTTGAGTAATGTGTAGTGGTTAATTTAGTAGCGTTTTTAAGTAACATGCTCAACAATGGATGCTTCATTCTGGACCAAAAACAGCACCAACTGACTCCTGAAATCTTGTTAAATCTTGTATCTACAGTACTTTAGAATCCAGCGTTTTGCACAAAGCTAGGATAGAATAGAATATCACTGTAATACTTTACACTGAAAACAAATTAGTACAATGTACGAACAGCACAGCTTCTTCTGTCTCTGCATTTACTTTCTTACTTCGTTGATATTTGAATGTCATAGAAATGTAAGTGAATTTCAATGTAGGTGTGCTTCAGAAACTCAAACACTACAGTTTTTTAAGTGTTTAAGTGTTTTCTTACGTCCTTTAATCCTCAAAAGCATCTATTCTTTTCAGGTGCTACAGAGAGGGAGAGATTGTTGTCAGGACCAGTTATGTGTCCCTCCGAAACCTACAGAATGTGTCTGGCCCTTCATTGGTAAGTCAGTCAGGTAGGATGCTGCTAGGCCTCTTCAGAAGAGCCTTGGCGCGACATTTCCGCTCAAAGTGAAAAGACAGAGACAAAGTAATGTGTCTGTTGCTGGGTGATTCACAAAAACAACCCAGGGTGCATTTCTAACAAAACGGGAGGGTCAAAACACAGCAGCAAAGTAAAACAAATACTGGCCTCCATCATTCTTCACATAGCTAGGGAGAAATGTAGAAGTCGATGAGGTTCCTGCCAAGTCAACTTAAGATGTAATGTTGCAACATCTTAAAGAACAGCATCAGTCTAAACAGAAAAGTGAACATAAAAACTAACTCACTGACGTACTCACTGAAAAGAACTGAATAGAACTTGGTTTTGACTTATTCTTTAAACTTGAACGGTGAAGAAAACCACAATTAGATGATTTTAAGTTGCTTCGTAAAACATTCAGACCCCTTGATGGTTCTCCCAGATGTAATGAAATTCCTTCTAGGTGTTCTGAGAAATAGCATTGACAAGAATGGGACATACATGAGATCACAGTGACCTTGATCTTTGACCACCAATATCTAGCTATTTCATCTTTGATCCTAAATGACAATTTGTGCCAAATTTGAAGAAATTCTCTTAAGGCGTTTCATCACAACATGAACTGGATGAAAATAAGGTGGCTGTGACCTTGACATTTGACCTTTGGCCTAAAATATCTAAGTTCATCACAAATTTGAAGAAATTCTCTCAGCGCATTCCTGACATATCAGTCACCAGGATTGGATGAACGTGAGGTCACTATGATCTTGACCTTTGACCTTTGGCCATCAACGACTAATCAGTTCATCACTGACTCCATTTGGACATTTCTCCAAATTTGAAGAAATTCCCTCCAAGCATTCTTTACATATCGTGTTCACCATAACCGCAAGAACTGGATGAATGTGAGTCAGTGTGACCTGTCACCTTCGGCCACCAAGATTTAATCACTTCATCAGTCCAAGCTGCCAAGTTTGAAGGAATTATTTCCAATTATTTAGATACTGTATCTCGTTCCCAGGAACTGGGCATCCTTATGGATGGACAGGTAGCCCCAAAACATAATGCCTCCGGCGCTGTCTCTTGCCGGCTCCGAGGCATAAACACAGAAATCTTTCATTTGTGTAAGTATGCAGACCCATAAGTTCATACTTTGAAGATGCCCCTTTGGCATTACATTACCAAATCTTCTTGGGTAAGCTTTTCTCTGTCAGGTGTTTTCACTAAATGCTGGACCAGTGGAACAGTGAAATTTTATTGGGGAAAGCACGCGTAAGACAGGGAAACAAACCAGAATAGAAATTAACTCCGGGTGGAGGCAAAACCTGAACAACAAAATAAACACTACTAGACAGAGATAAAGTGAGAAAACTGGAAGTACTAGGATGTGGTGGGGAAGGATGGTAAGAAAGCTGGGAGAAGATGAGAACTAAAGAGAACTATGGAGTGATTGAGGGCCGAACAGAAACTTAACCCAAACCAACTTACAAAAGTGAGGAGAGAGTATGACATGAGGAGTAACGGGTTGAAGGACTAGAACCAGGAGGATGATGGGATGCATAGTAGGACGATCTGACGGGGGCCAAACGGCCCGGGGTTAAACGGGGCGTGGCCAGGTGAGGGAGAACAAAGACAAAGATAACCTGCTGCTGAGAAACCCCTCTATACCATGATGCTGCCACCATCATGCTTCACCATAGGGATGTTATTAGCAGTGTGTTTCCTAGACATAGTCCTTGGAGTTCTGTTGGAGTTCTGTCACAATTACTGAATAATTGTGCTCTCAGAAGCTTTTAAATCTTTTTAGGCAAACTCCTTACTGGGATGCATAGCTTCCATCTAACCACTCTACCATAAAAAAATGATTATTAGTATTATGATTATTACATTTGTCTTTTTGAAGCACTTAGAAAAATTTTTGCAATCAGAATGTATTTGACCGCTATTTGGGCTAAATTACCTGAATACCTTTGTAAATAATAGATTTCAGGTTTGATTCAAATTTTTAAATAATTAGATTTTTTAAAATAAGTTACCAACACAGTAAAATGTGCAAAAGGTGAAGAGATACTAAAAATGAAGCCACACTTTATATCCCTTTCTCCTCGATATACTGTGTGATGAATTCATTTGTCAGGTTTTTCAGTAAGTCAGTTATCATTAATTAACTATAATGGCCTAACTATCAGAGAAATGTCGGGCCAGTGGAGATGTAGGTATGTGATGAGCGATGCATTGTCTGATGTGCTGTGACATTATTTTGACCTCTGTCACGATTTATTACAACATTATTGACACGGGTGGCTAAAGGTTACCAAGGTGTAACAGATGAATATGCAACATGTCATTCTCTCTGTGCAGTATGTTGATTAAGGAAGAAACACTTGTTTTCTATGACAGACATTTTTTCCCTCTCAAATGTTCTTTTCTCTCGATTTGATAGTTTTTTCTCATGTAACGTGTGTGTACCCTCAGCAG
Source organism: Ctenopoma kingsleyae (assembly GCA_032353495.1). Lineage (NCBI taxonomy): Eukaryota > Metazoa > Chordata > Actinopteri > Anabantiformes > Anabantidae > Ctenopoma > Ctenopoma kingsleyae. Next base: position 16,496,011 of record JAUBNQ010000023.1, read on the forward strand.
TTCTCAGTGATTTAATAACATTTTTGCTGTAACATTTATCAGGGGCGTGGTTATGTCAGTGTGGGGGGCAGGCTTGTAGATGTTTGTGGCAGCAAATTCTATTGGTTAATGGATCATGAGAGGGGGCTGTCTGGACGCTGGTAGAGGCTTCCCTCTGAGGACCAACACAACCACTGTCACAATAGGAAATAACATGGTGCTCTGCCCCATGCAGACTATGGAAGATTTCATATTTAATAGTAAGTGTTTAAATTGCAAAATACAGAACAGATGTTCCCCACTAGTTGTACTCCTAAAATAGCTAATGCTTTCATTTTGTGCAAATCGAATGTTTTGTTTTTTGTCAACTTTATTATACATTTCAAACAGACAAATGCCTAACAAAAAGCTAGTTAAGGTGAGCAAGAATATTTCATAACACGTATACACACTGAGAAAGGAAATGCAGAGTAAATAAATAAATAAATGCTACTAAATAAATAAATTCAAACCAAAGAAAGTTAAAACAAAACAAAACAGAAATAGCAATTACTGATAATCAGGGGCACACTAGTACGGTGGCCTCTAGAGAATGTAAAACCGAATGCAAATGTCGAAGCGACTTCAGATGTCGAAGCGACTGCAAATAGAATTCCCACAACGGAAGTGCTCCAGGACACTAGGGGCAGTGATGAGCTAATGTGGCCCAGTGGCTACACAGACCAGGTAGTGCCAATGATCAAGACTTTTTAAAAAGTATTTATTGGAACTTTAGGATATAAAAAAACAAGGCATCAGTTAGGAAAATCATATTAATAATTATACAAAAAGTAACACACAGAAACAATTAGTGATGGCCAAACGAGGCTTTATGAAGCTTTGAACCATTTTGAACCATTGTATTGAAAATTGTTTCACTACACAAAGATTCATTCATTGAGCACGTGGGCAACATCTGCCGGCACATTGGTTGTTGTACAGTGTTGCAAATGTGACATTCAGCTTTTGCAGTCGCTTTTACATTTGCAGTTGCTTCGACATTTGCAGACACTTTTACATTTGTATGGGCTTTGTCTCTAGGAGCCACCGTACATTAGTGTTTACTGGTTTAGAATAGAATAGAATAGAATAAACCTTTATTATCCCACGAATGAGAAATTACATGTACAAAAGTCTAACAGTTGTTGAAGTCAAGGTGGTGTGCCACTGTAGAAATGGCTAAAACAGTACTATAAAATACTGACACTTGAGGCTAAGTCAATAAGGAAAGTTCATCCTCTGGAGGCCATGCATGTGTGTACAAAATTATGACCACCCATATCATAGCTGTTGACAGTATTTGAATCTCATCTAAAGCATTGGACTCTAGAAATACATTTGAAACTTATTTAAACAGACTCAGTAAGTGACCACATCTGTGTCACCAGTATGCTTTTATTTACACACTAATGAAAGAGCTTATGAATGAACAAATGAGGCATTAACATGGTAATTAAATTAGATTTACATATTTGTTTATTCATCAAGTGTTTATTGCCTTGAATATGCTTGGTGACACTGAGAAAAAGAATTTGGACCAATCTCGGATGTCTGAATTTATTCAGGATAAAAAATACATCAAGAGCATTTTGAGTAGGTGGCTGAATTTGTTTTTATTTTTATTTTTATTTTTATTTTTTATTTATTTATTTATTTATTTTTACAAGGAATGGATTTACAGTACTGTGCGAAAGTCTTAGGCCACTATTGGATTAGTTTTTCAGCAATGCTTTGATGTCCATATATATTTATTTCTCAGTTTTTATA
>JAUBNQ010000023.1:16551607-16570997 GCA_032353495.1 Ctenopoma kingsleyae
ATAGATTATGTCTAAGGCCACCTCCTCTGTTTAACAAGGGTCGTTCAATCTTGCAGTAAACTGCTTCTCTCACACCTTGTTTGAACCAGTCAGCTTCCCGGTCTAAAATCCTGACTTCATTGTCCTCAAACAAGTGGTGTTTGTCTTTCAGATGTAGGTGAACTGCTGAGTCCTGTCCAGATGAGCTGGCTCTTCTGTGTTGAGCCATGCGTTTATGGAGCTGCTGTTTTGGACCACCAAGTACCAACTTGAGGTTTCCACAGGGTTTATAAACCTGCTACTCCTACCAGTCAGTCAGATTTGAGAAAGCCCAGTTGCCATTGAAAAACCTTTTTTGAGATAACCATGACCTGGATGACTCAGACTCTTCACAGATATTGAACTAATGGTTCCATTTCCTATCTTTTAAATATATTGTGAAATGAAAATAAAATGTTATTGAGTGCAACAACTCATTCAGCTAAAAACTATATTTGTAGTGGAAAACAAAACTATTACCTCTTTTATTCTCCTTTATCCATTCTGCCTGGGCATTGGCAGTCAGGGATGAAACTACAAGATTGTTAGGAACTTCAATGGGTGACCCCAAGTGCACAACATCATCCTAGTAAACAGATGTGAACCTGCTTGGAGCAGCACCTCCTTGAGCAACTAGTTTCCTCTCTGAGGAATGCCGCCACACCTGTGCTTAGGCTGCTGGCACTGTGAATACTCATTAGGCTGTCAAATATACTCCACAGGTAAATGTAGCAGTATCAGGCCTACAAACTGATAGAGATGGCAGTTTGTTCTTGTAGAACCATGGTTACAATGCCACACATGGGCATGTTATCAGCAGTAATGACATCATATGTTGTCAGCAGTGGTGAAACAGTGCATTTCCTGTTTGTTGAAGCGTAGCCAAACAACAGCATTCATGGAGGATGAGAAGCAAGAGTCGGAGCCACCGTGCTACACGGGGCTGCCAAATCTTTGCCACCGAGTTCACCCCCGGAGCTCCTGACCAGCCATTGATCATCATGACATGTTCTTGGTGACCGGCCACAGTCTAGGTCCAGCACAGCCCCCCTGTCCCTCCTGGTCAGCCAAAAGGGCAAGATTTGAACACTAATGTGTGTAAATATACTTGTGCACATTTTAAACTGGGTATAAATTGTGTTTATATGGGTGCATAGAGCAGCATATATATTGTGACTGATTTTATGGGCCCAGTATTGGCAAATAGTGGCAAATAATTCCACAATAGCCAAGTACCCTCTATATGGTCACATAAATCTTCTAAAATTAAAATTAGTTAAAGTTACTTTTTCCAAAGAAATGTGAATGCCTGCATATTCATTTTTGCTTACAAATATATATTTTTTAAGGTTTAAAGATTGGATAATGGATATTATTTGTTTGTGATTCTTTTAATCAGTGTTTTCCCACATAAACATACCAATCATATTTGTGGTGCAGCAACAAATGTTATCATAGATACAAAATTAAATGTTTTAAAACAATTTTAAAGAAACAGAAAACATGCAACATTATTTTGTGATAGCAATATAAAAAATGTAGATTGTAAAATACAGCTTAGTATACAGCTTTGTTTATGCTTTATATACACTGGAAATCACAACAGTCTGCCTTGGCGTGGATTAACAAGACCTCAGCATTTGTTATTTTTGCCAACAACATGGTGGTTCGCTTCGCTCTTTGGGCAAGTCTTTCTATGGTGTTAGGATTATCTGATGTTTTCACTTGTTTAATTTTGATTTAAACAAAATAATACAGACAACAAGTTAACAGCTGACAAATTACTTGTCCAGATTGAAATACGGTTTCTAGTTTGAAAAGATTCGTAAGTGGGTTGAAAATTAGATTTGACCCACTAGTGTAAACATAGCAACTGGCAGTGAGACAGGAAGTGTGTCAGCATTACACACTGAAAGTCTGATCCACTGCCACACACATGGCTCTAGCTGGGTGACAGCTGGCCTACTATAGGGCCTGCTGACATACAAATATGAAAAGGGCTGACTAATTATTGGGGGGAAAGTTTGGGGGTTGGGGTGAGTCTGGAGCTGTTGGCAGCTCAATATTACAACAATATGGTTGATAATGACATGAAAGGAGGATTTGAGATGTTAAAGACTGCTTGAACTGACAAAGCATTGGCTCATGGTGTTATAAGACGGCATGTCCATGAATATTTTATACCCACTGAGATAAAAGCCACAAGTATATGAAGAACAACAAATGTGACAGAACATGAAGGTGAAGTCAGAAAAACTGAAACAATAAATGTACTCACTCCCAGAATTCAATGACTGGAGAGGTTGCGTTGGGGTTTGTGATGTTAGTGGAATTTTCTCCATAGTAGTCAACACAGTTCTCTATGGAAACACAACATGTTACTTTTGGGACCATACTGCAGGCATAGGTGAACATGTCACACTGATGATCAATTATTATTTTCTGCTTTCAATTTGATATTAATGAGAAACAAAATGTGTGTATATGATGATTTGTAGTTATAAGAAGATTTCTCAGCCTTATCCAATGTTCCCTCCACCTACCTGTATTCCAGTAGTGCCCACAGCCAGCCCACGGCAGCTCCGTGGTGAAGCAGTTGAAGAGGTAGAAGATTGCCCAGGCAAGGATCACTATATAGTACACGTTTAGATGTGCTTCAATCACCTGCGTTGCATAACCAATACCTGAAAAGGCAAAGAGAAGAAACTGCAAGTGCATGTCTAGATTATCAAATCATTGTAATCTATGGACTAACGTTAGTGAGGCACCTGTAAAAGCAAGTGTGCAGGTGATAAAAATGAATGAATGACTCATCATAGGAAAACAAAATGAGACACAGTAATATGTTTATGTGTAAAAAGTGAGTTTCATCAGCTCAATAGCTTTGTTTCCAAAATGTTCTCTTTATTAGTAAAATCCTGAGCACCACCTGAAAAATGACAAGAAACAAGTTTGTTGTTACCTTCAAATAGTGGGCAGACTTTCCTCCAGCAGGTAATGCCTCCTTCGCTGGTGAACTGACCTAGGGCAGTCTCCAGGAAAAACACGGGGATACCACAGCACACGAAGAAGATGACATACGGAACGAAGAACGCTCCTTTATGGACACAGAAGAAAATACATACGGAACCTGAATACCACCTAATTTCTACTAGAATAACAATCCAGACAGACAGCAGTCTTTTACCCCATAACATAATGTATTTCCTAATTCCACATTTTCAAGCCTACAGTACTACAGTGTGAATCAATTCATAAAATTAAAATGAAAGTTACTCACTATTATGCCACACTCATACTGCAGGGTGACATTTTTATTATTAAGATTATGAAGTCCTACTGTGCATCTCAAAAAAGGGTTTTTCAATGGCAACTGGACTTGTTTTAGTTCCTTGCCATTGAAAAACCCTTTTCTGAGATAACCATGACCTGGATGACTGAAAATCTTCACAGATATCCTACTGTGCAGTTTAATTGTGCCTTACGACGGTTCCCACCTCTGTTATTGACATGATAGTACATAATAGATGAAATATTAAAATATGTCATACTTCTATTGTCTAGTCAGTTGTTATTCAGTAAAAGCTCTCATAAGAGTGCTTTTCTTACCACCTTTATTCAGGAATCTGTCTTGTGCATTTTAGCTATCATATCCTTTTCTATGTGTTTCCAATTTTGCCTAAAACCATCTTAAAGGTACAGAATCAGGCTACTTTAAGGAAGACCACTAATTTTCTCACTCTCCCAGACTCTTTATTGCTTTATCAGGTTGTCTATGTGTATCCTACAGGAACAACTAACGATAACCTTCCTACCTCCTCCATTCTTGTAGCAGAGGTAAGGAAACCTCCAGACGTTGCCCAGCCCAATGATCTCTCCAGCCACAGACAGGACAAACTCAATCTTGTTGTTCCAGTGTCCCCTCTCATTGTACTCCCCATTGTCAAGGCTGGAGCTGGACCCCTCCGGGTCTCTGCCATCCTCTGGTTTACCGTTTATAACAGGTCCACTCTTCTCAGCTGTCATGATGCTTGAGCAGCCCGCTGAGAGACAAAAAAACAGTTTTTAACTATTTTTTAAAGAGTGACCTCATAACCAGAAATGGATTCTGTGACTTTATCTGGAATTTGAGTGGGACATCTGAATCTGAATAGGACTGTACCATTAATGCAAAACCACGCCAATCTAAGTTAAAGCAGTCCAATTAATTTCCACTGATTATGTTGCTGCAAACCCCTTTCATCAGCCACAAATCCTAATAAAACATGAGCGGAGTTAAATCAAGTTTAACTCCTCATTAAGTATTTACTTTTAGATTTCAGAATAAAATAAAATGATAAAGACATTGTACTTTGTGACGTCCAAGCAAATTAGAGTACTCCTTTAATGTGCACAGGCCTATTTAATAAAATAGCTTGAATAACCTGCAACTAAGCCACTAAGTTCTGCAAACGCTACAGGCCTATTCTCTGTAATACTGTAATACAGCATTTAGTATAAAAAAGTGTTGAAATGCATTTGCAATGTAAAATCAATCAGCCCACGCATCACTATCTACCAATAAGTTAGAATCACATGTCAATTAAGATATATGTGTAAGTGCGAAACAGAATTATGCTACTAGAAATCAAAAGCATGCAACTTGTGTCTCGTTACTTACCAGTGTCCTATGGAACAGTGGCAAACCTCGTTTTGGCTCCCGCGATGATGCGCAGTAACAATTACCTTTACAAAACGCAGGATGGTTAAGCCTGATCAGGGGGTGAGAAAAAGGAGAGAGGGGACAAAAAGAGCAAAACGAGAACAATCTGGGTCCGCGTTGAGTGAATTGGTTTTGTCGAGTCTCGTGTATATAAAGGAAGATCCCAGACGTGGCAGAGTGAGGGTAGATCTTACACCAGGCGATGGATAACCAGCGACTGTGCTCCTACTCTCCAAGCGGTCTCCTCTCAAGCGCCTCTACTTGGATAAAAGCCATGTGGTAACCAATCTAGCTCTCACATCAGCGCTACCCCGGCATAGAGAGATCAGGGTGACATGAGGAGACAGGAATAACACGGTTACACGAGGATACAAGAAAAACATGAGGAAAAAGATGGCTACGTTTAAGCATCGGAGATGATTAGAACATTAGAGTTGTTCTAAAAACACACAAAAATTGCTTGATGTCACATGTTATAATATGAAATACGTTTAAATCTGTGACTGGAATGTGGTTAGAACTAGATCTGGACAATTAGTTAAATCGACTCGATTAGTCAGTCAGTTCAGCAAATTAATCAGTAACTATTATCAGGGCCGTTTCTAGCTCTGTGGGGGCCCTATGCAAGATCATTTTGGGGGTCCCTGTTTTGAATCGATAAGAGGAATTTAAACCCTTTGATGATTTGTGGCAATGCATCACAGTAGGTTCTCAAAACTGAAATTAAAAACAACAAAGAAAAAAATCTAACTGAACCAAAAAATAGACTATAGAAAACAATAAAGGTAAAGAAAATTCCCTCTCTGTGACCATGCAGGTGCAGAACTTTATATGGCACCAGCAAATCAAAGATTTTTAAGATATCAGGCAAAATCATGAGCAAAGATTCACATCAATCATGTTTGTGTTATGAGATTCAACAATTTGTTTACATAATAAACCTAATTATGTAAAGAGCAGGCTGTCCAAACTTTGATGACGTGAAGATTTCTGTGGGCCTCTCAGAAAAAGATTTAACAGCAAAAGTTAAATACAAATGCACTGTTTTAAAACTATTTTATTATCATTGTGACATTTATCGTTTTTAAATGTCAATGAAGCCACACAGGAATGATCAAATGAAACAAAAAATAATAATAATTATACTAAGACTGAGAGCGGTCACAAACCCAGAACTCCCACATGCTAGAGTGTTACCTTACTCATTGAGCTAACAAGGACACTGTTTACCAGTGGACATATCTGGTATAAAGCAAATCAAAGTTAATACTCTGACACAGTTGTTTTTGCAGTGAAATCAAAAATACTTCCCAACGATTTAGAGAAATTTATTTTAATATTACAGTTAGGGGTGGGAGATATATTGAATATACTCGTATCTCGACTTGTTCCATGTGCGATATAGTAAATGACTATATCGTGACTATCGAGTATAAACTCTAACGTTAAATAGACAGCATGTACTTTGCTTCGAGTTTCGCTTCTTTGCCCTCTCACAGCAGACAGCTCACTCCCGCGCCCACCCAGAAAGCTTTCCTAGCAAATGCTCGTTTTGTACTGGAATAACAGCAGAGGGAAGCAAACTTGCGGAGAGAGGCATAAAAGCCCAAGCGAAACCTCTAGAAACCTCTATTTGGTACCGGGCCACAGGGAAAGAAAATAATTATTTTATTTCCGTTTTCACATGAGACAGTCTGTTATTTTAAAACAATCACAGGCATTTTTACAAAGGAGTGCAGACTGGAATTTTCCAGTTTTTCAAAATAAAAGAATCTTCTGGTTTTTCAAAATAAAAAACTGGCAGAGTCTACTGTCTGCGCTCGATTTGTAAACATGCCTGATGCATTGAGCACGTCTGTGCAGCAAGAGGGTCAATTGCAAATGATGGTGGCCTTTAAAGTAAGTTTAAGACGATCTCTGTATAACACACCAGCGTTTGAATCGCCACAATAGAGATCGGCTTTTCAACCGAGTCAACCCTGCCCACCACCCCCTGCGATATATATCGTGTATTGTGATATAGCTTAAAAATATCGCAATATTATTTTTAGGCCATATCGTCCAGCCCTAATTACAGTAAATCTGAGAGATATTTGAATTACATGTAATTCTACTAAAATATTTTGAGACTAGAGCGGTAGCTTGGGGCCCCCTAGTGGCCGCAGGCCCAATGCATCTGAATATTTTGCATAGCGCAAGAAACGGCTGACTATTATGACAATAACCTGCAGTTGTTTCAAGATCAAACTTGACGCTGCAGCCTCCCCATTGTGACGTTTTGTTAATTTTCCCTGTCATACAGTTAAAATAATGGCATATAAATATCTATAGTGTCAGCCATTCTGGTAGATGGTAAAAAATATTAGTTTAATTCAGAAGTTGTACTTTTATATACCGTTTTCTACTATTTGTTTTATTTCCAAGGATCCTTTGTTGTACTTACAGTAGGTATTTACCTGGTGTTTCATGGTGATCAACACTGACTCAACCTCAGAAGTTAATACTTTAGTGGATTACTTTTCAAACCTGATATTCATCTGAGATTTGAGTATGGTATACTTAGTCTAGACTGCATACATCATACCTCCATTAATGGATAGTCAGACAGTCAGACTAACTCTGCTACATTGCAGTCGAAAAGCTGCAATTTGTTTTGAAAAAATATTTTTCGAAGTGCAAAACATAAGTAAGAGTGGATGGAGAAAGTCCAAGAAACAAACAAGCTAAATAAAACAGGCGTTCATGACATGAATCCAGCCACTGGGAAACCACTCAGGCAGAAACTGAGTTTATTGACATGATGCCTCTTAACATGAGAATGAGGTCTGATTTAAGGCCTTCATGAAGTTAGCATGCCATCACACACATGCTTAAACCAGACTGCAAAACCAGAGCCTCAATATATGCCATATCACAATATTATGTAATAAAACAAACATCAAATCAACATTAGAGTCCAATTAGCTTATACTATAGCTACCTTATCACAGATGTGTTGTATTAGCATATTGGTTAGTTACATTTACGGTGCAGTAAATGTTACATCAATCATCTTCCAGGGAGCTCTGACACGTTTATTTTGCTCGTCAACCTAATTTAAGGTATCTTTATACAAAATGTTTGTTTATGTGTATTATGTTTTGTTAAATAAACTAATTTCTTCTTGTAACAGTTACGTGTTGTTATTGTACTTGAAAATGTATATGTGTTGGGATCTATACATGAAAAACACCACTCAAATTCAAATAATGTGTGTACATAAAGGAAGACCAAACACTTTATTTTACTTGAGGTATTTGTCAATCCAAGACTTGTGGGAAGTCAAGTCTTTATCTTCAAAGAGGCAGTGACCCAGTTTGATTTATAAATTGATGTCAACAGTTTGGCTTCTTTTGTCAATGCAGTTGCTCCTGGGCCTTTGCTCCCTGCATACCAACTCACACCTCTTTGTCCCCTCTAGAAGTCACTCTGCACCCAAGCTTACAATATGAATGATTTCCTCATTTAAAATCACTGGATTGTTATTGTCAGCTGCTAATGATGAATGATTGGCCTATCATAAAGTCTTAATAACCCATGCTGCTTGAAAACAATTGTTTCATTATGGGCTTAAAAAAGAGTTTGTAGGTTTAATAGGTCTGTTCATACACAAGTTCATCACTTGGTTTCCAGGCATGATAGACTTGGTGCACTTGGAACTCCCCTGACTCTAAAAGCCTGACCTAGTCTCTAAGAATCCCTTCATGCAAGGGTCACTCGTCATTAGAAGCTTAAAGGAAGTGCCCTGCAAAAAAAGTATGGCCACCCAAAGCGGCTGGCAAACACTCATTGTGCCTTTCAAGCAGAGTCAAGTCCTTTATTTTTGTTGTCCTGTATCAGTATTATCAGACAGGCAATGCTTGATGAGAATAAAATAAATACTTTCTTATTCTCCAGAGTTGTATGTTCTTGTTTTGCTGCTGCTTTTATTTGCCCTTTGTGTGCTTGTTAAGAGGTATGACATCTGTACAAGTACACGAAAATAACACTTTCTAGTGTAGTGACAAATCCCATTGTCTAACTTTGTGAAGGCCAAGAGTCAGTTGTAGACTACAATGTTGTAGACTACAGAGATGGCTTACAGGAGGAAAAGGTTAGAAATAGAAAACCTTTCATTAGAGCACTGGATGGTCAGTTGTAAGGATGGCAACAGGGCCGTCTCATCAGCCATTATCCTCCTGGCCTACTGAGTCCACAACAAGCAAGATTCTTCAAAGTGATTGCCTGCTTTGCTTCTAAGGTATCACAAGGTTTTTGTTTCACTAGTTGTGGGAGTTGGGAGGGACAGAGTCACATTGCTGTCCAGTTAGGACAACGGGAAAAAAAAGACTTGTTGCTAGGATACCTATCGTCACTCTTTAACAAGATGCTGTGAGCAAAAGAGAAGAAAAGGAAAGAGATTAGGTGGAATTAAAAGCTGTAGTATGTTAAAGGCAAAAATAAAAAGTGGTAAAGCAGAAAGAAGCAAAAAGATAAAAATAAAGGAGACGCAGAATAGAAAATGAAACACGGTGAGATGAAAGTGGATAAAGATGTCCATCTGCATTGCTCTCATCCTCTTCTCACATACTGTTATATAACACTTTTTTCCATTTTGTGAGTCTGCTCAATTTTCTGAGACTCTGAAAAATATAAAGTTGCAGATATATACAGTAGGTTTAATTTGAAGTTGATACACTTTAAATTCAATAACCCCAAATAACAAGGTGAAAACATGTCGTTGAACATTTTAGAAATATTGCAAATTTATTACAAATCAACTATTTAATCTCATTTACAGTATATTTGAACACATTTACTATGTCACTCAAAAATGTGGTCAGGTGCCTAGTGTCGGCTTTACTTATCCTTGAGATGTATCTAGAAGTCCACCTGTTCCAAGAACACTCTGTAGACTACAATAAAATTGTGGTGAGTGGAGTCAGCACCAGTGATGGTGGTTTTGTAGTCTTTTTTGATCCCATTGTGTTTGTCACTTTTTCAATTAGCCAAGTAAGAAATATTGTAAAGATCAGAAATTCCAGAGATTTTGGAATTAGTTGTTGTGATGTGTGCAAATGATCAGGATATTATAGACTGTTCAAATCCAGCCATTTGCTGTATCTACTGTGTGTATTTTGAACACATCTTGTACTTGTGTTTTATTTTAAAGATATTTAAAGTGTTTTGAAAAATGCTAGTCTAAAGTAATTCATTAGACAATGGTTGTTTATTGATATCTACACTCAAAGTTTTTTTTTATGGATTTCTGTTGTACCATGCTGTGTGGGTGTGTTCTCACACAATGGTCCACTGTCTTTTGGATGTTGTTTGTATTTCACTCAGTGGTATCACACATCATCCTCCAGCGCTGTCCCTGGTGCTATAGGTGCAGGCAAGGGTTTAAAATCACTTGTAAAGCTTTGAGCGTTCCCAGAAACACAGTTGCCTCAATGATTGTGTCTGGACAAAATGAGTGCCTGGGCCTTGGTTGGGGAAGTGACCAAGAACACAATGATCACTCTAACAGACTTTCATATCTCCCCTGTAGAGACTGGAGAACCTGGAAGAAGGACGACCATGTCAGTAGCATTCCATCAATCAGTTGCCAAACTGAAGTTAAAGGAATCAGAGCATGAGGAAAAAGACTGTCATGTCTGATAACACAAAAAAATAACTCTCTGGGCAGAACGCCAACAACTACTATGTGTGGTGAAAACCACGCTCATCACCTGCTAGCACCATCTCTACAGTGAAGTGTCATGATGGCAGCATCATGCTATTTGGGGTTTCTCAGCAAGACAGAGAGACTAGTCAAGATGAATGTAGTCAAATACTTGTATAGAGACGTCTTTGAACAAAATCTGCTCCAGAGCATGGGGGAGGTTCACCTTTCAGCACAAAAATGACCTGAAGCATACGTCTAAGAAAATACTGAAGTGGGTTCAGGAACTTGTAAATTTGGGGGTTGAGGTATTGTGATACAATTCAATTTGAAAACAGATTCTTTCACTGCAGAATATCTAAAAAGATGTAAAAATATGTAATAAGCACAAGCAATGCAAGATTTGCACTTAGGGATTTGGTGATTTAGATACAATTTGGAGCAGGAACTGTTGAACTCATCTGATGGAGTAGACAACTAGTAGGTAGAATGAAAACTTAAGTGAGATTGGTATAGGTGGGTCAGTCAACGAAATGACAGCTTACAGTAGCAAAAAAAAAGAACAAATTTTAAACTTTTGACATGGCAAGATGAGCACAGCTCATGGATATGGCAAAATCCCATTAGACACTATAAGCTAAATCAGTTGACTTGAGTTGAAAGTGAAAGGAAAACCCTAAATAAAAAGAAAGATTAAGCATGAAGGATAATCTTTCTGCTAAGCTTCATTCTATAGGACTTTTCTGGACCTGAGCCCACTAACAGCAAAGACCCAAACTGACAAAAGACAAAGTCATAACTTCACTCAGACCTGCTATTTAGTGTCCTGCAATGCTAATGTTTCACCAAGTGTATAAACCCCCAGCTCAATAGTGACACCACCCCACATCTTCATATCAACAGCAATTTGTTTGAGCAATTCAGCAAGATGCCCCCAGAACATTTAAACACGGGTCACTTCACTGAGAAAGCTTTAGACTGCATTGATGCACAATTTTCAGCAACAACAAAAAGAAACTGCAAGGGAAAGTGAAACAAAAAGAAGCTAGGGGAAATGCTAAACAAAGAACCCATCGCAACAGATCCCAAACTCAGGTTCAACAAACTAGTTGCAGCCAATCCACTGCTTCTTTTCATTCCGCTTGAATTCAGCTTTTCTTTAATCTCCAGACGACAATTAGTGTGGTGTCCAACAAATGTAATATTTACATTCACAACAATAGCGTGACAGTGTTGACAGAAAACAGTATTAAAACAATGACACTGGGATAACTTAGCCTGACTGTCAAACAAGCACATCGGCATGCCTAGATACACACAAAGACACGCACGCACACACACACCCACACTCTGACCCCACCTTACTGCTTTCCCTGAGGAGTCCAATAGCTTGGCAAGAGAGAAGAGTTGAGTAGCTACCAACCGGCCACCCAGTAGTGAATGAAACCTGCCAGCTACATCCCCGGGCACATGCCAGAAGAGCTGAGAGGGCTGATATTGGTATGCTGAATATTAATACAATCAGAGACTAGGGTTTGTGTAACAAAATGCACTTAAAAGCAGCAATACACACAAATTCTGCACATTACCACTAAAATCTCCATTCTACATCATATTGAACAATATTATCATAAATGAGATTTAAAAAGTGTAAATTATTTGTTATTATATGTCTGTTATTTGACAGTGGCTAGAGACTTTTTACTGTACTGAAAATAATCTTAAGTCTTACCTAACGTCCCAGAGTATTTGAGCTTATACTTAGGAGGCTACCTGATCAGCAAAACGCCAATCATACAATATCACATAACATAAAGTATTCTATAGAAGCTGCACATTTAAAAAGTCAGATTTAGACTGCATTGATTCAGTCTCAGCAGGTGGCTGAGAGAGATGGCCCACCAAGGACTGGGCCGTAACAGGAAAGGAGAGAAAACAAGGGCAATGAATAAGCAAAGGGCTGGACTGTGAAGGCATGACTTTAGTGACTTTTTAGTATGCTATGTAAATATTTGTCTTAAAGTGCAGCTGAGGTTGACAGGATGTTTTTTCCTTGACTTGTCATAACAGGAAAAGCATTAGTTATTTGTTACACCTGTACTTTTCTGTTATGACAAGTCAAAATATAACCCATGGCTTGACGGGCCCACCCAGACCTGTTGGCAGGGCTGTGGTCAAGTACAATCACAAGGGCATGTTATGTTTGTTCAATCACATACTTTGTTCAGATGTCCACTTTTTTATTTTATTTTACTTTACTTTTTTGGTTGTGTATGTCAGAGACACGACATTAGCACACCTTGTGGATGCAATGAAGGTATTGCTAGTGGTACATCAAGGAAGAGAATAGGGTGACAAAGATTGTAATAAGTTTTTCATTTTCTACCAGTTTTTACAGTTTAACATATTTTTTCCAAGTTCAATCAAGACTGGTCCAGACAGAAAAATCTCAACTGTCAAATGACCTGCATTAAAATGTTGTCAAATGTAGAATAAAGTGTGAATATTGACATGTAGTCACACAGCTACAACTGATGAACACCAAGGTAATAATTTGATTCAAGCCATTCACCCTGCAGATTTCTCACGAGAGACTGATTATATTAATTCTGATTTGTAATTATACATTCAGCTATTCTTAGTTCCAGGCCAGACAGCTTTTCTGATGCATGAGCTGTTAGTACAGCCTGGAGTGAAGTAGAGCATGTGTAATGAAGACAAACTTGAGATATGTTACAAGTAATGGGTACACCCCAATTCTTGTAATTGCAGCCACATTTTAAGAGAAGTGGGAGGTACCAGTGTCTGCTGGTGGTCCCTTTCTCTCTCGCTCTATTTCACTGTCATCCATCCTCCTCCCCCTCTTCAGTTCATCCTTATCTCAAGATGAAATGTTGAGCAGTCTGAGAAATATGACACCCCCGCATCTTCCGCTGAATTTGTCAGTTCACCTAGCGTTGTCTGGCATCTTGATCGACACAATCAGTGGTGGAATGAGGCTATTAGACTTCCGTGGTGTAGAGGTGGGATGATAATTACAGGCCTGTCCCTCTGCCTGTCACCAGAGAATTGAGTGTGAGTGTGTCTCTGTGTGGCAAGTCAACATGTTTGTGTGTCAGTAGGAGATGCGTAACCTTTTGCATGTGCCTGTACTAAGACTATACATATTATTTCACCTGAACAAATTTGACTTTTATACCACCACTGCTTAAATGACCTGTCACCCATTAATTTCAACATTGTCACTTCTTTTTCACTAATTCATTTCTCTCCCTCTGGTCGGTATGTGGATTTAAACAGTGAAATCAGAAGCTGGAGTGCTTGGGTGAACTGATGGCCATTTATGAGTGAACAAAATATTCCTGTTACAACAAAATAGTCTTTAAATCAGCAAGTAAATTTAATGGTTTATTTGGCAAATTAAGCAGCAAAATACATCAACATCCCAACAGTCAATAATTAAATGATTTGTTGTTGTGGAAAACATCAATTTCTGTTTTTCTTCACTTTAAATGTGAAATTATATATTTTAATGTCATCCTGGGAATTTTAATTTCTTATTTTTTATATCTCATGTTCTTCAGCAGTTGGAGTTGATCGAATAATGATGATTTAGCTTTGTTCGTGTGATAAAAGGTGGCTGTATATACTGGCACATATTTTTCAAAAGGGAAATATAGTCTGTGACCAGACAGCACCAGTGCTGACTGCAAAGTCCAGTCAGATTGCCCGATGTAACTGGGCTCAAATAAACTCAAATAAAAGTGCTGTTACCTAGTTGAAATTATACTTAAGTAAAAGTAAAATTACATGTATACTCAAATGAAAGTAACAAGTAATTTATCTTAATGTTTATTTTGAAGTGTTGTAAAACTAAACTTTATTTTGAAGTGTTGTAAATTTCTGGTGACACAGTTTTATTTTGAAGCACTGTTTCCTGTAGAGTGCTATCTAGGTCATCGCCAAACTCTAGTAGACCACAACAACCTTGGTTTTTACTAATATTAAAGACAGACATGGGAGAAATGTTCTGGGAAAGAAAAACACATTTAGCATTTTATACTCAAAAACTGAGACAATTTCAATTGTAGTTTTAATGATGGAAAATAGGAAATTGCTGTTGTTGTCTGAAATTGAATGCAAGCTTTACTGCAAATGATCAGGAAACCCCAAAAGAAGACAACACCTGCGATGCAATTCCGATACATTTTTTAATGATGACATTGAGATATGATTTGAGTTGATGAAAAGAGATCGAGGGTTGAGACTGCACATTCCAACATAAATCTGAGGAGTGGTCAAAAAACTGAAAGATTGGGATAAACTACAAACCAGGTTTGCCTGAAGGCCACAGATGACCCCTGCTGGTCAGATTCTTTTTTGCAACTTCCCCAACATCCCCTCCTTGGATAGTCTTCAATATTACTTCTTTCATTCTCCTTAAATAAGCCTTAGTTTTGCATAGTGCAAAATAATCAACATCAACAAAAAAAATCTAAAATTATAAATTCCACACTTAACGCATTTGTCACTACCTTTATTTTATTACAGTTGTATTTTGTTTTGCAGTTTCGGTCCTGATGATAGCTGTGTCATATCTTCTATGTCAGCATGCAAAGTATTTACAGCCCTGAGGTGTATTTGGGAAATAACAAGTCACCACATATCACCTTCACTTTGAATCAACTGACAACGTAGCTGTTAGTACCACAAATGCAATGTGTGTGTGTGTGTTTTCCCATGTCATTCCCACAGTCCCATCCCCCCAACAGGAGCCATAGTCTCCCCTTATCCCATTAAGACAACTGCCAAGACTGGCCTTCAAACGTGCACGTGTGTTTGTGTGCGCCTCTGTATGTGTGTGCAAATGCGTGCAACCACACACACAAACCCATATATACGGACGAATGCACACAAATATACCAACCCATGCACACACTGGGCAGAGAAAGAGTAATTTCAAAATCAATCCTTTTGGAGAAAAGGAGTAAAAAAAGAACGAGAGCCCCAAAACCTCCACCAGTGTTGGCTGATTGTAAAGGACTGTCAGTTACTGCAGCTTTCTATTGGGCCAAAGGGAAGGAGCAGGATTCAACTTGGGGCCCAATAAAGGGCTATTCTTCCTGGAAATCGGCCCTCGCACATGGACTTGAATGCACTTCGGTGCTAATCTTCCGAGCTGTGGGAGCCCACTCTATATTCACAGGCTGTGTACCCCAGCAGGCACAGCCATGCATGCTGATGCTATTACTCACATTACCGGGCTAATGCTAAGGCTAACACAGGGTTAATGCTAATGCTGACATCTCTCTGGATTATTCTGTATGACTGTGGGATTTCTCTTGCTCTCATTCTCACACTGAAGACTTACTTGTCTAGACCTGTGACAGAAACATCTAATTTAATGGTGTCTATAAATATTGTAGAAAAATATCTGATTCTACACATCATATCTAATTTAAAGGGTGTAACATTTCCTAATGCCTTCTTATAGGTTCTAATTTGGCACTATTTTAGTCACATTAGCAATAGATGAATGAATATTTTCTTGGGATAGTTAAAACTTTTTGATTTAAATACAATCATATTTTTACTGCCATCACATAAAATTCTTTCCTGAAAAACTTTATACTTTGTTATTGTTGTTAAAAATATATTTCATCATTGGTAATGGAACTATGAAGACAGTTGTGCTTTCAATTTTGTTCTACCCCTAGTACTGAAACATCCCACAATCCCTTATTACTCTGGATAACATAACATTGTATTATTAATCTCATAGACTTTCTAACTAGAAAGTAGCTTCTGAAAACTGTATAAACAGACTATGTTGAACTTCAACTCCAACTGCTGAAATCATTTGACTATCAGGGCAACCCATGGTTCTTGAAATCTCTTGATACTGTATATAAATTTCAGTTGGTCGATTATAGGCTCAGAAATATCAAGAATTTTTTAATGGTTTTACAGTTTGTTGTGTCAGTCACCAGGGAATAATATTTAATCACTGTGTGGACCATCATCGGGCTGACCTTTGGTATCTTAATGTCTAAACAAAGACTGAATCAGTTCTCATTAATGTGGTACATGCATCATTCCCTTCAACATGAATTTAAAGTTGTCCAGGAATTTTGGTAAATGTAAGAGACATATTTATCAGCTGGTCTAAAAAGCACTACAAAGTAAATGCTTGGCGTTAGTGTTTAGTAGTCATAGATATACATTGAAGAACAACAGACAAAGTCAAGATTGAGTCATTTGTGGTGAGAAATTTGTGAATGAAGGTATGAAACCCTGCAAGCTAAAGGAGCACCCTGAGATTGTGGGTAAAGAAAGACAGTTTCTTTCTCAGGAAAAAAAGAATTTGTGGTAACCCCCAAAACATTTGGGCCCATCCAGCTTGACGCAACTACCACTGTAACAAAGCAGGTGAAACTGATTGTATATGTACAGTACATCAACAAAACTGAGCTGAGACACAAGAGATTCTTTTGTCTTTTGTGAAAAAGATATTTTCTGTGTTGTTGAAAATATCTAAACAAAAATAATTTTCCCTATAATAATTTTGTTGCATGCTAGACAGATAGAGCTGCCTCCACATGAGAGAAGAATAAAGGCTTTAAGAGTAGTTTGAAAGAGAAAGTGCCCCACTGCCTGGTGTTTTACTGCATGATACATGGATAATCGCTGGCCAGCAAACACCTCTGTGAGGAACTAAATGAAACCTTAAAGGCTGTGGTAAAAATTGTGACCTTTATTAAAGCTTGTCCACTCAACAAATTAATCTTTGCACAGTTGTGTGAGGAAGAGACCCACCAGACACTCCTCCATAATGTGCGCTGGTTGTCCTGTGGCACAGTGTTGGAGCGTTTCAAGAGACTTCCGAGCCGCCTATACCCAGAAACTTATGTAGGAATGCAATGCGTCCCTGTCATTCATTAACAGGTTGGGAATCAGTGCTGTAGATGCTGCCTGACCCACTTGTGTTCATTGTTGATGATGCTGCAGCTTGGACGCCATTTTGGATCAGGGGATCTGCACTTCCAAATGCATGCTTGTGTATAGAGGCACTCCTTTTTTCTTGTTTTATATAAACCATTCTGAATTATATCCCTCATATACCCATTAAAGGGAGTTGCCCCCTTCTCCTGCTCAGAAGGTCACTCATCTGACTCGGACCAACACCAACCAAATCCTCTAAAAACTCTTCTGCCCACCATTGTTTTTCCTCGCTACAGAAGACTCACTCTGCAAACTGCAAAATGTTCCAGCAGCAGAGCATCAAAAGTGTGTTGTTTTCGATGGAAATGCCCTCACATTTTCCATCCAGGAAGAACATGTGTGTGTAAAATTTTCAGGCTAGTTACACAGCAGGATGAATATCCTAGAGAAATTGTGTGAAACCTGAACCTGAAAGCTATATTTATGAAATTAGTTGGTCAGATGGTGTCAAACTAACTAACGCATCTAACATGGTTATACCTTATCTCTGTTCAGCTTGTGTTTATGGTGAACCTGTGAGACTGCTCATAACCAAGGAAAGAACATCAGTGTTTATCAGCGTTAGCTTTTCACAAATAAAGCTTCATTATGTCACAGTTGTATCAGAGAGGTGTCACACTGGTTTTGAAGATCAGATATACTTCTGATACAGTTTATTCAGAGTTGTCTATTATACCTTAACCTTACACCAAGTAGTCAACCTACAATTGAATGACTGACATAATGGCATCTAGTCCTCACACACTTACAGTATGTCCACACAACCTGCTTAGTTTTCTTTTCTAGTTGTAAGGACACTTGACATAATACATCACCTAACAATCACAATTAAATGTCTAAACCCTAATCCCTGCAGAGGTTGTATGAAGACTATAAGATCCAAGATGCATGATTTGCTTAGCCATTCCCAAATGTCTAAAATGAACGATCATGGAAAAATGTAAGATTTCTTTTCTTGTTGCCATGCCATCAATATTTCATCAGACATTAGTGACAGCAAGAACTTTGCTGATACACAATATTTTACAGCAACATGTATCACCTGTATTTTTCTGGCAAAAAACACTCAATCTACCTGTCCAACTCATGGAGCATTTAGCAGCTAAAGAGCCAATAGATCCCTCAGGAATTGATGGAAATAAAACAAATTCACATGAAGAGAGAATATAAAAGTAAATGTTTACTGACCTGTTTGTTGTATTAATCTTATGAGGTCATAATATGTCAATGCTGTGCTCACAACTTGAGCTTTTTCCAAATAGCGAAGAACTCAACTGTAATAATATGAAATTATATATAAAGATCTGAATTTGTATAACTGTAACTATTCAACTTCTGTCATTACAATGAAATAAACCTTCAAGCTCCTGAGATTTGTCAGTCTCAAACATCAAACACATGAGCAGGAAGGTATACTTACTCACACCTCTGTGTGATGTTTCGCTCCATCCTAGTGTTCATATCAACGTTATTATGTTTTGTGGACCACTGTTGGACCAACTGTACAAATCTTGCCACTTAATGTCTCAAACAACAATGATGCTCAAGTTCTGTGGACTGATTGGCCTTCAGAAGAAAAAGCAGAGTTAAAATACTCATGCTGAAGAAACACTTAGCAGGGATGTTTAGGTGGATGAACAGAAATGCAGTTATCTCTAGTGAAATACTGCCATCCAGTGGATCTGGATATTAATATAAGATATCTATGACCTTTCTGTTATACAACAATCCCCATCTATCACCCAAAGCAATACAATAATGATGTCCAAGCAACTAAACTGATCACTGCTGCAGGAGCTGAATGAGTGGTTGCGTGACCAACAAATCTGCTTTACTGTTCAGCACCAGTTGCCATCACTCACAGATAAACAGTTTGGGTCTGTCATCACTTTTGGAGCATACCATTTCTTTAACGGCTACTGCAACACTGAAATTTCCCTTTGGGGATCAATAAAGTATCTATCTATCTATCTATCTATCTATCT
>JAUBNQ010000023.1:16599442-16628250 GCA_032353495.1 Ctenopoma kingsleyae
CACGATACATATTACTGTGTAGAGAGAAGAGAAGAGAAGAGAAGAGAAGAGAAGAGAAGAGAAGAGAAGAGAAGAGATTTTGGCATAGTTTTGGATGGACATCCAGATGATAAAACCCCTGTGAGCAACAACAAGGCATCACTACTCACTACTGAACAATAAGGAGTTCAACTTAATTACAAACCATAAATTGCTTATTGTAAAGCAACAAATTGATTTTTTCATGTTTAACATGGACACAATCTTGTTTTTTATTATCTACATTCTGTCGAGTCAGTTTTTATTGTAATTGTTTATTCCTTTCCAAAAGCACAAACACTGCACAACTGAAGGAATCTATTTATGTGAATGTATGGGTGTGTTTGTTATTTACCTCTCTTGTCCCTGACTAGAATAATAACCCGAGCAGGTGGTTGAAGCAACATGAGGCTGAGCTCCCAGGACACTCAGATGGACACAGCCACGCTAAACACACACCACTGTGCTGTGAGAACATGCACCTGTGATCTGAATACCTCCTACAGTGTTAGTATGCCTAATATCTGTGTATGAGTAATCTCTGTGTGTGTAGTGTAACGTCCAAAACATTATGTTCACTGGCAACTGGACTTGAACTTAGAACAAGTCCAGTTGCCACTGAACAGCATTTTTTGACGTAACCATGACCTGGACGACTGACAAGCTTCATAGACATGTAGCGTGAAGTGTTACTAGTTTTACACTACACACACATGCAAGTGTTCTCATTATGTCAATATGTGCTGAGTATAATGAGGAAACTGAAAATGTGTGGTGAAAGTTGATAGAAAAGGAACAGAATAGCAAAACAGATTCTGGGGGGGGGGGTCACTGTTATAAATGACATCAGTACACTCACATCAATGAATGCTGTTCACAAATTGCTATGTAACACGCATGATATGTTTACAGGAAGCATACAAGCCAAACATGTGTCAAAGATCTGCTTGTGTATTTGTCTGTATCCATCTGCGCAAGTTTCCTTTTTGAATACGTCTGCCCATAGATACACTATATATAAGTATGTGCATGTAACATACAGTATGTGTGCAAGGTTTCATTGTGTATATGTGTGTGAATTTCTCCCTCCAATATGAGGTTTCTTCACTTTAGAATCTGCATGCACTGACAGAAGAAGCTGAGCTATACTAGTGGCTGTATTATGAAGCCAGAGAGGCAGTAGGGGGGACTGATATGTGTATCAAAGCCTGCCTCTTTGCCTTTGTGCCTTTGTGTGGTGGCCATCAAAGACTTCCATAGCCATCCTGGCATCCCACAGGATTGGCCTCTTATATAAGAACACACCAGCCAGCATACTGCAGGGCTGGAGTGGTGCTGAGGGAGTGGGGGCGGCTGAGGCATGGAGGAAGGGCTACACTAAATATTCCTCAGAAATTTCACTACTGCATCCTGATTTCTGAGTTCATTTCATTCCTTAATTATTTCTTTCCAAGCCAAGATGTACAGTAATATCCACAATTTATGTGCTAGATTTTATGTTCTGTACTATATTTATGCATGTACTCTTACATATTGTATTTCTGAATGCATCTACTGACGAATAGGAGGATGTATATTCTTGTATGTCAGAATATTAAAGCAATGTTGTGAGTGAGGTAGCCACTGTGAGTGGTCAGCTAGGTACAGTACATTCTACTATGTAAGTAGTTACTGTAGATGCCAGGTAACAAAGTAAGGATATGTAAGCTGATATCATTTGAAGTTTACCTTAAGTTTAACTTCCACTTTGGTGCATGAGGTAACCTCTTTCATGAATGAAGAGATTATAAAACAGACTAAATGTACCATTTAATCCACCAAGTCTAAGCTGCACTCTGCTGGTGCTTAATTCCGTTGAGCTAAGCAGCTATGGAGGTACAATAGTCTGATGTAATGCTGCAAAGCATTCCTGCAGCTTTTTCAACAGGGATAACATCTTGTTATTGTGGCACGTCTTGGTAGAAAGATGCTGTGGGAATGGGAAACTAAAGCAAACTCATAGTTTCAATAACAAAAAGGATTTTACATTTTCAACTAGATATATAAAAACTATTTTAAACTGGTCTTTGAAGTGTAGCAGACTTTCTTTCTCTTGATCACATACTGTCTGCAATGTTGAAGTTCACACATTTGTTTCTATTACCTTGGTCTGGGCCACCAATCTTACCTACAACAGTCACCAATCTTACCTACAACAGCCACCTAGAAATGTTCTTTAACATACAATATAAGTGCAGTGAGTCTTAAGTATTCACATTTTGGACATCCCGTTCTATTTTCACTTCTCCAGGTACTGCGGCTTCCTCCCACAGCCCAAACACTTGCAGTTAGGTTAACTGGTTACTCTAAATTGCCCATGCTGTAGAAATGCAGGGAAAAGAAGGGCTAAAATAACAATATTATTAAAATACACTAAATAAATCACACTGACAAATTAAATTTTACTGTGTAGCATGTGTGTAGTTTATATATTTAGATGGTGCCCTGTAAATTGATCCTAAAAAGATAAAAACACACAGTCCAAACTAGAATAAAGTCTGAGAGACGCACAGTAATGTAACCTGTATTGCATTACTAAGTGTATCTACTGCACCTAAGGAGAAAGAGACAAAACTGGAGCTGACATAAACATCATAAATAGCTCTTCATCTTAGAAACCCAGTGACCAACTCTGTTTTCACCAAGGCTGCAATTGTGCCTTGAGGGGTAGGAAGTGAAAATTGGTGGGATCCTTCTATCACAGATGTCCTGCCTGCTCAGCTTATTTCTCATGCAAGTTCCATAAGGGCATTTGTCAGTTGGTCAGCCATCAATAACTAGACTCTACAGGGGTTTAGAAGGATAGTGACACATGACATGGCCAGGCCAGGAAAAAGATAAAACACAATCTTCGTTTTTTGCCAGATCTATTAGTATGTAAATACTATTTCAGACCTGTGAAAATGAAAACCCATGCAAACAGAGTTTAGATCAGAACGGTCTGTGTGTAAGTTAGTCTATCTATTTTTTATTGCATGCAGCTGTGATTGGCTCAAGGAAAATCTCTCTTCACTGCATTCACTGTAAACAAGAGGCTCCAGCACATTAACAGATTGGATTCAATTTCAGTCTGCTATGCTCTGAATATCAGATAATACAAAATTACACAACTGTTCTTGAGGTGATAAGTCGAGTGAATGCCTGATGAATCTAAAACAGCAGCCAAGGACACTGACAGCTTGCTTTGCCAAGAAGAAAGGACTGCAGGACTGTTTCACTGTTACAGGACTGTTAGTCTGTTTGTCGTCATATGGTTTTATCACTTACACAGAGGGGGCTGAAACTTAAGTCTTTTCTAAAGTTGTAAAATACCTTAAATATTGTGACCAGGGTTCATAAACAACTGCACATATAGATAGCTTACCAGTATCTTGGTGGTATAGGCACTGTTGATGGAGATGGCATTGACCAGTAAGTCCAGTGATTTGGGAGGCAGAACACCAGGGTCTGGGATTTCTT
This sequence comes from Ctenopoma kingsleyae, assembly GCA_032353495.1. NCBI lineage: Eukaryota > Metazoa > Chordata > Actinopteri > Anabantiformes > Anabantidae > Ctenopoma > Ctenopoma kingsleyae. The sequence continues at coordinate 16,602,959 of JAUBNQ010000023.1, forward strand.
TGTAGTGCACATCTCCAACGTAACACTGCACAGCCGTCATGCGGTTGGTGGTTAGTGTGCCTGTCTTGTCAGAACAGATGGCTGTAGCATTACCCATTGTTTCACATGCATCCAGGTGACGCACCAGGTTGTTGTCTTTCATCATTTTCTGTAGGAAACAGGATAATAACGTGTTTTGAATTTTTTAAAATGTGCGAAAATTTTATGTACTATACTATTTTATTAGGAAGATACCTGAATTAGCTTATCCCAGATGTGTGTGCTAAAGTTGATTTAATTTACAGCAGCAAGCAGTAAAACAAAATACTTTCTGCTCTTCATCAACATTTTGTGTGTAAATGTGTTAACATAGTGCAAGAAATAATAATGCTGAATCTTTATGAAAGTTATACAAACAATTACACAAGTACAGTAGCATCACATTGGTACATGCAGCGTATTGCACTGCTCACCTTGACAGAATATGCCAGGGAGATGGTGACAGCCAGCGGCAGCCCCTCTGGCACAGCCACCACCAACACAGTCACACCGATGATGAAGAACTTGACAAAGTACTGTATGTAGATGGGAGTGCACTCTGGCATCCAAGGGCGCTTCTGCATCACAAAGTTGTCAATGGAAAAGTACAGGACCAGGATGATGACTGTGATGGCTGACATGAGCAAACCTGAAAAATATACAAAATATATCAGTTGAAGAAAGGAATGGTATAAGATGAAAATAAAACATGGATTTAAAAAACAGCTTGAGTGGAGTGAAATTCATTATCACCATCATCACCACCATCTAAACAGCTTCTCCTGTTATGGGTCACAGGGTGCTGGACCTGATCCCAGCCGTCACTGGCCAAAAGGTTTGGTACATCCTGGACAGGTCGCCAGTCAATCTCAGAGAGAGACAACCATTCACACTCACATTCACACCTACTAATTTAGAGTCACCAGTTAACCTAACTGCATGTCTCTGGATTGTGGGAAGAAAGCAGTGCACACAGAGCAAACTCATGAAGGCACAGGGAGAACCTGCAAATTCCCACCAGCCGTGCTGACATTCCCCCACCTAATCTGTTCTTACAAAAATGTTTCGACAGGAAGGGTTGTACACATGTTTCAAGCCCTGTTCTATGTATATGCTACAGTTACAAATTACAGTTACTGATTAGGTGTAAAGTACAGCACACATGCCAGAGGTCACAGGCCCTGAGGTGTATAAAGTCCAAGCATCTTCCACAAGACCTGCAGGAACGCCATATGATCTGCCTGCATACTAATCCATCCACGGTATTTCATTGTTCTGACATCATGTCCTCATTCCATCACTCAGGCCAACAGTCTGATATAACACATAACACACTGTAAAACTGAGGAAAAATAAATGAAAATTAGAACTTTCGTTTCTCTCAACACCTATCAAACAATGTTTTGAGGATTTAAGAATGCTAAATTCTCCAGGTTCTGAAACCTTTGCATGTCATGGATATTATTTGTTCGCCAGTGTTCCTACTATGTTGCTGCTTGGATGACACCCACAGAGTGGGCACACTGGCATGTGGGCATCTGTTACTAAAAATGCCTGCTGGTACAGGTCGACTCAAAATGCCATTAGATGTCAATCCCTTGATTCCACAAATTAAATTAAATTACAAACAATTGATTTCGATATTATGAAACTGAAAACAAGAACAAGCTTCAGCTCATTTGTTCCTGCCAGAATAATTAAAGCAGTTCCTCTACAGCTCCACTTCAGCATTCCTCCAATCTGCTTTGATTACTTTAAGCAACGAAGGAGTGATTCTTATCAGTGCAACACCTTGCTCTGATGGACAGGATGGTGTTTCAGGACCTTGTATCCCTGATGTAACTGCCTAATTGAGTGATTAACTTGTCTGCGAGCAATTCACTGTACCTGCTTTGCCAATCTGGACAGCCAGTTTGGTCAGCTTCCCTTGCAGTACAGACTTCTCTTTCTTGGGAACGGACACCTTCTTCCTTTCTTTCTCATCAGCCTCTCCTCCTTCAGCACTCTTTAGAGGCTGCATCTCCATGGCAGCTGCTCCGTCTTGCTTCTTTACTATAAACACCACAAAAACAGACAGCAGCAGTGTTAGAAATGTAGATGAGACCAAGGAAATGAGGAGGAAGAAGAAGAAGCCAAACTTTAACACCCAGGTGTTACACTAAGTCCAGAACCTAAGTATAGATTAAAATCCAAAAACAGATCACATGAGTACCCTTGACAAAAACTAACTGCTATGCATAAAATTTCTAAATACCAATATAAGGATTGTTTGTCTTCCTTGTAAGGTCAAAAAGACTGGGAGTTTTACAGTCAGTCATGAATAGTGCAGTGGTCCTATAACCAAGGTACAGGCTGTGTTCACAGATTATATAGACGCCTGGTGAGCATTTACAGGAAGTGAAGAAAACAGAAACCACTACATACAGTGTAGAATTTCAGACAGAGAAAAAATATAAAATTAATACAGAGCAACCAGAAAAAACAAAGAATATTTTAAAATGATAAAGTGAAGAAAGCTAGTATAATAAAACACATTGAAATGGAGAGAGCCCAAAATAAAATCTCAAGCCTTATGGAAGTTTGCACTGATTTGTATTGTTTAGCTGTTTTGTTTTCACTCTGAAAACACTTTGCAGACCAGTTACCAATGTCTTTGGAGGTACAAAGGGTTGATATACCAAAAGCCAGCCAGCAATATATATTTAACCACCAAGTGATGTATAGAACAGATATTAGATTGAGATATAGCAGCGTCCTTATAACCTGATTTTAAACCATACAGGAAGACAAGAAGAGAACTTATATATTGGCAATAAAATTATATTTGAACTGCATGACTCCACATTATTAAAAGTTCTTCTCTTATAATCATGACAGTATAATTATTATATATAATATATTATAAAATCATTGGAAGTTTCCAAATACTAAAACTGTGTGAATACATCTCATACATACATTTTTCCAAAACAAACCATCTCATCGCAGAGTAACACATAAAACACAATTAGCCTGTAGATTGTTACTGTACATGCATCTGAAATGATGTCTTGCTGGAAAAATACATTTGAATAAAACTGCTACCATATGTCAAAAAATCCAAATCAGTGGCTGTTAAAGATCATGTTCTAAAAGACATGCACTATACTATACATTACATGCATAATAAAACTCTTATAATTTAAAGAGTAATTGATATTTTATCTACTTTATACTGTAAGAACTGTAGAAAAGGTCATCTGTAAAAAATACTGTGGCTGCAAAACAATCTTCAGTAATCTCACTCTGTCTCCTTCTCGCTCCCCCTCACACACACATGACAGTGCCTCTCTCTTAATGCAATCCATTATCAAGAATCTCTTCAGCCCAATTTTCTAATAACAATGCGACATGTGCTTCGTGCTTGCAAAAAAAACATTTTATTATTGAACATCTTTTGCTTTATGGTTGGGCATTTTTGTTGCACCCCTATGACACCAAATACTGTAGGACATCACCAGTATCCAGCTGTATGCAGCAGAAGAGCAAGATAAGGTATATTTTGATATCGGTTAGCTATCTCACTAAATGTGAGATATTGGTGATAATTTATAACTGCGCTGTTAAAATGTAGAAACAGTTGCAACAAGCTGGAGCTAGCTGCTACAGCTTGCTGCATCTTTAACAAAAAAAAAAAAAAAAGTTTTCCTGCACGCTGCTCATTTTAGACAAGAAAATTAGGTTTCTGTACATTTAATGGAGTTTACGGGATGTCAAAATCAGAGTAGTGTGAGGCTGACAGCTGGTGCAGCTCCTTCAGTACACACAGATCGAGCTTCATCAGTGCCACTGTCAGCAGCAGATGCTCACAGTGCCCCACCACAGACCTAGCTCCATATACAGTAACAACTGGCTGGTAGCAATGCATGAGTCAATTAATTGATAAGCTGTTCTAGAAAATATGTCTGTAATGGATGATCTGTTTAAGAAAAAAACAATAATCACCGCTTTCTTTTTCAGTTTTAAATTATTGTGTCTGTCAGACACACTAAGCTAATAGATGACATCACTTCAGTAGCCAAGGAAGAGCATTTTTCATTATTCTTTGCCTTTAATATACTAAAATATCAAATGAATAATACAACTAAAAAGATGCATTAGTTACTGTATATAGAACACCATCAGAAATGTCACAGTATCCCTTTAATTTGAGTTACATCAAATCATTTTTCATGATTTCATGAAACAGTTGAAAGAGGAAACTGAGGTGTAAAGAGGACAGTTTTGCGTCTTTTTGAAGGAAAATGGCAGCCTGTGTGAGGTACATACACTAGTTAAGGGGCAGGTTGCTTTTTTCTTGTAGAGAATAAGACAAGTCAACAACACAACAAAAGCAGCAACAGAACAACAGACCAGGGACAACAGAACTGTAACAGACAGAGTGAAGAGGAGGGATTTTCTAACCTAATATGACTGCAGGTAAAACCTGGGTCAAATAAATCATATTTCTTCTGAAGCTTAAAGTATCTGGGATTAGCTTAGTCAGTGGCCCTATGGAATTCATTCTGAATTAACTCTGCATAATCCTTTCAGTATCGTTGGCTTATCTAGAACAACATAGGCTGGAATAAATAAAGTCATGCAGGATTTCACACCTGCATTTGACCCAGAGCTTACACTACACACCACAAAAAAGGAAAAGAGAAGAAGAAGAAGAAGGTGGTGGAGGGAAAGACGAAGCAGTGGAGGAGAGAGTGAAAGATATGGTTTGGTTACCTTTAATCTGGTTGCTCTCCATATTGCCATCTTGCATTTTACCTATGATGGAGACATACAAGACAATAACAACAAAAATAACCAAGGTAGACAAGTCAACAAATTTTCACCACAAAGACAACACACACAGTGAAACCAAAAAATTACAAACAGGGAGACAGGAAAATGACTTTTAATACAACGTCTCTGTGACAGTCACATAGAGAAAGGCTTGTGATATGTAGGTGATGTAATGTAATTAGCAGCTACACCTACTGGCAAGGGGTTAATAAAACAAAATTTAATTGAGAGTTATTCTAACACTAATTAAAGACACACTGTGGTGTGCAGATTTTCTTCTAATGAAGTGGGAGGACATTAGACTTTAATAGACCTTATGCTATTGCATAAACAGTAATTAAAATGTTTAATGGGCCTTTCTGAAAACACTTTCTGAAGTAAAAATATTGTGACATCAAAGTACATTATGTGTGACATAATATTACAGTATGCTGAGCATTAAAAAACTGCACACTTTCCAAAAGAGGATTTCCTCTTTTGAATGACATATTCACACTATGTGCACAAGTACTGTAATTCCACACACATTATCAAAAATACGATTGTCAGGTTATAAAATGTGATATCAAGACATACAGTAGATAAAGCATTTACACTGAACGCTGACAGTGAGGGAGAGTACACCACAAACACAAACCATATACACGTATGGTACACGCAAACAAGAGACAGCATGCAAAAGAGGAAAATTCAGAAAACACATGCAAGATCACACACTCAGAGGGAATCAGACTGGAGTTGTGAACAATACAGCGAGAGAGAAAGAGAGAAAGAGAGCCTGAAGGAAAAGCCTCCCACATGGTCGAGTTACATAAGAACAACTGAAGGAAAATCGAAATCTAAGTTCGGGGACAGTGAATTTATTATACTGTTACATACAGTTTACACAAGGAGTGAACTTAAATTAAATGTGCATTTTAGTAATATTGTTTTAAATTACATAATCGGCGTGCTTTTAGTCTAACAGAGGGAGCACTCTTAGAAGTACACATATAGTATAGATTGTCATACAATCAATATACAGTCTATAAGATATAAAAAGGAGTGCTGTGGCTAAATGTCTGACTGTATATACACAATGTTTACAAAATAAGATATTATAATTAAGGAATCGCATACTGAAGTATTGATCCCATTAGCTACCATATTTTAATTATTGAGAAATGCACTATTTGTCTCACTGGTTTGAAACTGCACAAAACTTTGCTTTAGTGCTTCATACTCAGATGTCAATGAAAGAATAACTCAGGTAGAACTAAAATGCCAAATTTTCTCAGAATCTTCAGCATGTATGTGGAGAATAAATGGCTTATTTCACCCACATTAGCAAATACGCAAGAGTTACAAAAAAAATGACAAATTGCAGCTCAAGGTCACCATTACAGTCCAAATTGTACCTCTCCTGCCTTGAGTAGAAACACTTTGGAGCTTCTCTCTAAGGAAATGAAGATAAGAGGGAATCCGGTACGACAGTGAATGAAATTAGTCTTTTTACATCGCTTTCAGTTAACAAAGAAACACAGGAATCCCACTAAGTGATAGAGGACCTCAGAGAAGATTGTACAGTAGGATTTACCACCACTCTTCACAATATGTCAATAATAATAAGTCCATAATATTAAATTCCAAAAACTGCCCAAAAGCACAATCTGAAGGAAAAACTCTATATTCTATACTAATTTGGAATAACCCTTATTCACAAGATTAATACAGGTCTTATATCTGTTCAGTCAGTGAGAAGCTACAGCCGGTTAGCTTAGCTTAGCACAATGGCTGGTAAAAAAAAAATCCATCTCCAGCACCTCTAACAATCACTATGTAACACATTATACTGTATCATGTATGTATAATCTGTACATCTGTCAGATAGATACCCCAGCTGAAAGGTTGAAAGACTCCAATATTTTCCTTATACTTCACAAAACCTTTTCTGTGAATGGATATAAGAAGACTCAAAAGGTTTTTAATACTTATTAGCATTGCAGAGACCTGACGAAGGACAAGGTTTATATTCAATTTAATATTTGTTTACAAATAAGAAATAAAAGACTATGAAGTCATTATAACCTTTTCCAGTATTACAAGACAGACAACAGCATAAAAAGGAGAAAAAGAAACAAGAAACTAGTTTCTACAACTAATGAGAACATGCATTGACAGTATGGATACAGAAGGGTTCAACACAACTGAGAGAGAAAGTAGAGCAGAGTAGAAGGTGAGCACCCATGGTAGGAGGCAGCTGGAGAATGGTGAAGGCAGAAAGAATCAAAAGTCACGATGGAAACAGGTCAGAGATCAGCGGTTTTGTCAACCTACCATTAATTAGGCTGGCACTGCCAGGGGCATTAATGCCTGCAGCCCCATCCGTGGCTATTGTTGCGATGGGGTGGATAGGGGGATGGGAGCAGTCTAGCCAGTAACAATGAGGGCCGAACATGAATGAACAAAAACACACACACACACACACACGTGCCCACACACAAACACACACACGCATGTGCGTACACAAGACAATGAACAGAAATAACATGGTTATAGCACATTTAAGAGATTCATCATATGCACACTGTATGTGAAGAAGTGTGATCAGTGTGGCTTATTAATGCAGTTTTTTGGCAAATGTAATTAATATTATTATTATGTGGGCCTAAATAATATGATTCACTAGAAGCAAGAGCTTCAAGAAAATATCAACAAAGTGTGTAACATTGGACAGACATGAAACATGAAATCTGACCATGATGTGGTAAACAATATAACAAATTAAAGCCAAAGTTACAAAAGATAAACTTACTGTAGGATGCTTCAAAAGACATCTATTTGTTTCAATATACTGCATACACTCTAATTCTGTAATATTACTTGTATATGATTGATTGGATAGTTTATGTTTATGTGATTATATAGTTTTTTTTACATTTGTCCTATTAGATTTTGATTATATAAAGTGTCATATTTATGGAGTTAACTGAAACCATGTTATTCATGTAATATTATTTAGCATCACAAAATCATAATTTGAGCAGAAAATCTACAACAATAAGTTATGCAAATTAAATTAAATGTAGGGTAAAGTAACAACAAAGCAGCCAGGGAAATACAGCCAGACTCTGATTACTACAAAAAGTAAAGGCCAAAAAAGGCCAAGAATTTTTTTTTTTTTTTTTGCATAGAGTTCATTGTTAATAAAAACAAATGACTTTAGAGTAGTTCTTACAGTAGTAGCTATTGTATATTTCATTTATTATCTCACTGAACATTTTTGTGCAACATTTATTGATGGGTTTGCAGTTGCAAATCATTACAACATTAAATTTATACAGTCCCAGACTGTGTGTTCTACTGTACTGTTTGTTGTTCATCATAATTTTCCCTGGCTTGATCTATCTATCTAATCTATCTCCTTTGAGCAAACCTGGGACAATAACGCATCTTAGCACTGTGCTACAGCCAGAAATTATATTGTCAAAGCACTAGAATTACAGTACAAGTCAAACCAAGAAAACATACAGTATATTATTAGTTAGTGTTCAAATCAGAGGGAGAATCATTTGTCCACAGAGGATGACATGTTTATTGTTACCTTGTAAAATATGACATTTCTTCAAAACATATATATGCCATCCATGCAAGCTGCTGGTGTAACTTCTTATTCAAACTACAGAGCTTTCCGAAGAAGTGATAACAGTGGCAACAAATCACTACAGGTGTACAAATGTGTATAAATACAAATATAAAGTGTATAAATATCATCTTACTAAAGGTTATACTTTTTACTTTGCTCTCTGCTGCTGGCACATGTGCCGTACACCTGCAAGGCTCTCGCTCTCATGTCATTGTTCTGTTATAAAGCAATGACACGAGTCTGACAGCCTTTCTTTATTCATGGCATTCAACATGTTCATGAAACAGCACTGATGAATGCTAGCTAGTTGGTTTGATGAGTGCAGTGCTTGTTGTAGGGGGAGAGAATTATGCATTGTGAAATGTGTCATCTGTCAGCACTTAAAAAGATGCAGTGTTGTGATGATGAGGCTTCTCTTTTTAAGTGAAGAATTACATTGGAACAAAGGTGCTTGGCTACAGAAAAGGAGTAAAGCGTAACAGTGGTTCACTGGGGATTATTAAGGGTTAAAGGTCAAAAGGATCAAGTGCCACTCCCAGGGATCAGAGAAAGGTGATACTCTACCTGTATTCTGGTGTCCGTCTTCTACTGCCCCTCCTTCGAGGCGAAATTGGAACGATAAGAGAGTAAGGACAATAATGCACCTGAACCCACAGAACCTGGAAACTGCAGCTCACAACTGTACCACCAACACTCATTTCATACAGTATTCATAAACATTCAGGTTACTGTCAGGTTAGGCTACAAATACTTAGCGAAACTTCAGACAATATATATGAGTTAAATAGGACATTTGTGAGTTTATTGTTTTTAACCCCTCTGGTAACAAGGACTGTATATATCACTAATATTATACAATGAGCACACACGGTTCGATTTTCAGCATATGAGGTAGTGAAATGACATAAGCTTTTTCAAGGGTATGTTGCTGGGCAACACTGAAAAAAAGAAATTACCTCAGTTCTCCTGAATCAACCAACAGCAGAAAAATCTTGGGTTTACATAAAAGATAAATTAATGATATAATGATATTACCTTTCTTTTCCTTCTTCTCTTCCTCCTCTGTGCCGGCCCCCAGCAGCGTGAAGATGATTCCAGTCTGAGAGTTGACACCGACAGCAGTCACCACCATACGCCCTGACCCCTCCATTACATGGGTCCCTGCAGAATGGGAAGCTGGTTAAAAATATTTTCTGTCTTTACATAAAAGTTGATCGTCCTTGAGTTCCTAAAAATGTTTACTGCACATTTTTGTGTTAATTAAAGTTAACCTCATGTAGAAAGCTAAATGCTGTAAAGATTATGTTAATTACATGTCCAAATACTTGTCATCTATACTTGTAGTCTGCACTACACTTTACACACAGAACATTATTAACCTTTGCAAAATTAAGTCAGCTGAGGGTAATTAAAGAAGGCGGCAAAAAAGTACATATCTACATTAGGAATCCACGGGACAAAATACAAATGTGAGAACAGATTAACCCATCTTTTCATTTCTACAAATGCTGCAGCTGATCATTCTGGCCTTTCCACTGCAGTAAATACTAAACCAATAAAATAATAATAAAAATAATAATAAAATTTGAAAGAGTCATGAAAATACATCAACATGTTTTGTACACATGTAGCTGAGGGGATCAAGCATTTCAAACTTCAAACAGCAGGTTATTTTACAGAGAAGAAAAATAACATAGAGGAGGAAAAGTCCTCAGTCTCAAAGTCATATCTCTGTCTCTTTTTTGTCCCCTTCTCCTTTACACAGCAACATTTCTTGCAGACAAACTTAACTGGGACATACAGCATAAACCTTCCATCTTGAGAGAGGGCAAATGGCAACATACCAGACAGGAGCATTGGATCCTTGTCTGCAGACTTCCTGACGTGGTCGGACTCTCCAGTCAGTGACGACTCATCAATCTTCAGGTCATTGCCCTGAATCAACACTCCATCAGCAGGAAGTAGATCACCTGCAGCAACGGTACGGACAGAGTTATTAAATGCAGTGGATTTATTTACATTCCTGATATTCCTGACAGAAATGAACTTACACAAATTATAGTTCAGAAACTAAAAAGATTCATTAGAGATTAACACAGGTTTGATCTAATGAGATGTAGGATGGATTGTGACATTGGTGGCATTAGGGAGCGTGTGTGTGTTGCTCATTGTTTGAGACTGTCTGCAGCTAATTAATTGCTCAAATGTAGCTTAAATATATTTAATTGCTTAAGGTGGACTTCATAACTTTAATCCCCTTCTGGAAATGAGGTGAAAGTCTATTTTCAGCTACTGAACCATGAAAATTACTTTACACAGAACAACTGACAAGTCAGTCAAGGCAGTCTGTGGGGACATCAGAGCAAACCAAACTAATGAAAATGTGCTAGAAAGTTTAGTCAGTCCAAGTCAGTAATCATTTCTCAGAGCAAGGAGCAAACTCTTTCAAGGCTATGTTTAAAACCAATTTAAAAGTATTCAAAAGATTATATGAAGCTTGTATAATGTTTCATCAGTCTGAGTTTGTCTAATCAACAATATATTGTTCTTGGATCTCTCACACCTACCATATTTGATCTGTGCGATATCCCCCACCAGTATGTCAGCCACAGGCAGCTGAATGACCTGGCTGCCACGGACCACCTGGAATTTCTGTTCTTGCTCAATTCGGCTCTGCAACCCACGAAACTGCTTTTCCTTCGACCAGTCATTGAAGGCCGTAACCAGCACCACACACACCACAGACAGCAGGATGGCTGCACCCTCAATCCAGCCAGCGTCCGCCTCGCCCTCGTCCTCTACCCCTCCTGCCGCCGAGCCACAGGCTGTAGTTTGGTAACAGTGACAGACAAAGAAGAAAAGTATATACAGTAAATGTCATACATGTGGAAGCACACTGTGAACTGAATACTGCAGCATTCTGTAGACATACACAAGTGTATATATTTATATTTGCTTATTGCCTATATAGAAAATGAGAACTGTAATAATCTAACCAAAGTTCATACTCACACTGAGAACTGCAAACACAGAACATAGCTGTGGTTGTGTGTAATACGTGTGAGTATATACAGTACATGTATAGTGTAAATAATGCATAGTATATGCACTTTGTATCCATATGTACAACATAAAAAACAACTAAAAAAACACAAGATGAACTCTGGGTGAAATGACCTTCAAAGAATTTATTCTCCAAGCCGCTTCATTAATTTGCTCTACACTGCTTCAAATGAAGGTCCTCTGGCTGTGCACTGACAGACTGGGGTGTATTTGGGAATGAAATAAGGCCTATTCCCAGTCCTCTTGTGCTGCCTCATGTAATACTCTAGCAATTGTGCTCTGCACTCCTAGCTAGCTGACTTCAAAAGCCCCTGGTGGGGAGATTTGTTTTGGACTATAAAATGCTTGGAGCTCACAGAGGAACTAGTGCAGACCTCATATTATAGACATTACATACGAAGGGACTGACTTAACCAAGATTCCAAGAAGCAATTTGGACTCACTGGTGCAGAACGGAAGGGTTTCCAGTCCATATTATATTAATTTAGTGGATGCACTGCAGATCATAAAAGAACATATTTGCCTCAATCAGTCAGTGTAAGACTACCACTACCAATTTACTCATGTATTCATGTACATATACTGTAGGTTACAGCAGAAAGAGATATTTAAATAAATGTTTAAATTTAATTATTTATTGTAATTAAAATACTAGAACTATTGCTGGAGGAGCCAGAGCAGTAGTAGTAAATCAGACACAGTACAATACTGCAGAATATGAAAAGAAGAAAAAAAAAAAGGAGTTCAGCCTGCTTTGCTTTGTCACTGCAGCACATTGACAGTGGTAAGCGCAGTACCTGTCCATGGTTCTGATAATGCAGCACTTGGTATGAAGACATGTAGATGCAAATGTGAGAGAAACATGTGTTCTTGTCTCTCCTTAGAGTTATCATGGAGCAGATTGGTAGCTGTCCGTGAACTGAACTTCAAACAAAACAGCTGAAGAACAGCTGAAGTACTTCAAGTGACAAGCGTGCATATAAATGAAAAATTAATGCGTGTAACTTAACTTAAGGCAGTTCAGATACTTTGCCAAACCATGTTGGATTCCATTTCTACTATATTTTCTCAAATGTTTCTTTTGATGCGTTTTGTGGGTTTGATACAGACACAATTAAGAGTCTCCTCATTCAACTGCAGTCAAGCAAAAAGATGAAGCTCATAAGTGGCTAAGATTGTAGTGCTACACCCTAAAAGTTGATAAGATCCCACATTATGCATTTTGTCAGTCAACTCGCTGCACTTGTTTAGCTGTGTCATTGCACACACAGGAATGAAGGACAACAGCATCGCAGACTGTACTGTAAACTCAACCGTTTTAATCATCGTGAAACAAGAAACAATCGTAAAAATAAGTGTGATAGAAGCAGAAATGTGTGATTGAAATGGAGGGCAGTGCGATGCCAGACAGGGCAGGGCCTCTCGGCTCTGACTTTCCACAAAGTTGGCAAGTCTATTTATGAATAAGACGCAGGTACAACCTCCCCTATATAATAAGTAAGATACAAGTAAAACACGGTGACTATTTTCATCTTTCTCTGGTATTTCTATCTCCATGATAGTTTTTAAAGCCCTTATAATGATGATCGATCTCTTTGGCAGGATAACTGAATTCCATTACTGTGATAATGCTGGGAGCAATGACTGATGTTGCTGACTCAGCACCTCGTTAGGGTCTCGGTCTTCATTTCCTGTTTCACGGCTCACAGCACTGATGTATGGGGATTGGGAGCTCAAGGTTATTTCTCTACTCAACACTTCATTAACCTTCCTCGTACCTTTCATATGCGCACTTAACACATCCATAATGTGCACACATGTACACACACACACACAGACACAAAACCTAACCCTAAGATCAGTGGTATTTATTGACCTCTTGAGGCAAGTTCCAAGCACAGTGTGATCTGCCTCACCAATTAAAAACTGTGTGTGTCAGCAACTGCCGGTAATGTCAGACAAAGTGATGTCAGTGGGCCAGTGCTAATCCTTTGCCATCCTCTGCAATAGCAGAGATACCAGAATAAAAACTGTGTGTGTTTCTGCTTTTGTGTCTGTCTCAAGACGAAGGACAGAGATAAAAAATTTTCTCTAACTGGTGTCACAGGACCGGCTTTACTCACACTCTCCACCACTCTCTCCAGGAGGGTGGTAGAAGGAGAGGCCTAGTGAGATCAGGGCAGCGATCTCCAGGATGATGAGGGTGACATCCTGCAGGGCCTCCCACACCAACTGCAGGAAGGTTTTTGGCTTCTTTGGAGGTATCAGGTTTTTCCCAAATAAATCTTTTCTCTTGTCCAGGTCAGTTTGGACACCTGCAAGACCTGGGAGGAGAAAAAAAGAATTAGATGGATTTCATAAGATAATATAGAAAAAATACACATCAAACACATATAAATACGAACATATTGCACTTTCAACTTACACACGGCTAAGACATTTTTACTATTGCAAATTTATATTGTATTTTTTTTTTATTTATGGTAAACATTAAGAAAGAGCATTGCTTTATTTTTACTTCTCAGCCAAGAAAATCTACAGTTTTATCCTCAGTCACAAAAGTCCATGGATGAAATGCAGTATTTTTAGTTTTGAATATGTTTTTTTATGTGAGCTTTATAAACAATTTTATTTCTGCCTTTCTTCTTCTCTCTTTCTCACTCAATACGCACAAAGCATTTCTAATTACCAGTTTAAATCATGTGGGCCACAGCTCTGTTCCTTATATAATTCAGCTCAAGAGATGAGGGCCTTGTGCTTTGACCTCATCCACCTCCTCATACACAATGAACTACTGTACATAAATATCTTTTGCTCTTTTATCTGAAGAACTTCATACTTGCTTGAGGCACAATTTACTTTTAGAATACTGTCCAGAAAATTATTCTTATACTGCCCAAATGGCAAAAGGGTTATTTACATCATGTGCTGTGCTTTGGCAAGAGCAGCAGCAGAACTCTGCAATACACAAAACATTACCAAAAGTAGCTTTATGTGTGTGTGCCACTGTGCTTTTTATACCCTTTAAGATGTGTTATATAAGTTTTAAATACACATAACTTAAAATCACAGAGAGAGAACACAGTGTTCTATGAATTTGGTGCATTGTATTTACATTATGTTAAAAACAGACATAGTAATATTAGTCTGTATATATTTCTAAATATTTGTATGTGTATTAGGCTTACCTCAAAATTGAGTCTATTTTGTCTAAACCAAGTGTTCTTTACATTCTCAGGTTCACATATGATATTGAATTTACTATAAATGTAAAATGTACAATTATGTTACATTATGTGCCTGTTTTTTCTGATGACCTAGTTAATCATGTGGTTTGTAAAATGCCAGAAAATATGATCAAATTACAAGATAATTTGACATAAAAGTACTTTGATTGATTTTTTGTATTTTATCTTACATAACAGACCTTAAATTGAGCACACTTAATGGTATTTGTAGTATTAAAGCACTGTCATACACAGTCAAACACTCTCAACAGGAATCTGCATCTCTTGTGAATGCATAAAACCTTCACCAAAAGATGGAGGTAGCATTAAGTGTACTAAATGCGATGCAAATTTATGCTCTGCATCTTCAGTTAAAATTATTCAAAAAAGATTTATTTCCAGCTACATTATTGGCTTGTATCTGGATGTTTTTTTGTGTAGTCCCATTATCTGGTTGCTGAGCACACACACATGCACAGTGTGTATTCACTGTCTCTGTGTCTCTCTCTCCCAGACAACCACAGACATTACCACAGCATTATGTCATGCATGGTGCGTCACTGGGTCTCCCAGGAGTGGCCCTGGATTGCACCTGATAACATTGCTGCTGCATGACACTGTTTCACATCTTAATGCATATGACTGTGAGATGACTTATTATCAGCAGCAGAAAATAACTGAAGATCCATCAATATCCGACTACAGAGAAAGAGGAACAAAAACATGATGAGATAGAACAGAAAACAATAGAAAATAGATCAGTTTCACTCGACTGACAAAGACATAGGGTGCAACAGAGAGGGAGGAGAGGACAGAAGGAGGACAGGCAGAAAAGAGAACAATTCCCAGCTCCTACGTAGGAGAATGCCCTGGTTACAAATAGATCCATCTATAAATAGCCTCATTATCTATTCTCTTTTAATTGTCTCTGTGAGAGGACCTAGCATGCTCTGACATTGATGTCCGCAGCACCCTGCTGCTCCACACACATAAATGTGTGTGTGCATACAGTATGTATACAACTGTGTGTGGGTTTCTAAATCATGACAGCCTTCACATGTTGTGTGTGTGCGTGTGTGTGTAATATGGCTGGACAAGCACTTTTGCACCATCACACAGTAAAACTGGAACTCGTATAATCAGTGCTCAGCCAGTTCCAGTTGGTTAGACGCATACACTCACATATACGTACACACAAATATCCACACAAGTGTAGAAGAACATATTTATATATATAAGCTTGTGTTGAACCCCTTCCATCTTTTTAGCTGCATGAGCACACCAAATGCAACATTTCAACACATATTTTCTATGCTGCATGAACAGATTTTCTTGGGTGTTTAAAAAAAATAAATGTATGTGATACTCCATCTATTGCCAGAGGCAGGGGAGCTGCAAATGCATCATTGTGTATAAGGGCAGGAATAATTTCTCCTTAAAATACGAGAAACTGCATACTCTCAGCTATTTCTGCTATGTGATAGGTATTACTCCATGAGATGGTGCATCGGTTCAGAATGACATTTAACCTTGTTAAATGTTTTAACTGTGTTCTCTTTAAATGCCCTTGAGATGTAATCTATGCTGTAATCAATCTCCCTAATCATTAAATTCTCATTGCTTCCTGGAAAAACCCTATGCTACACTATTATTCCTTCCTGGATCACTGATTGCAACACTGCTCATTGCAAAAGATTCTGCCAGATTATGAAATATTGTCAGCTAAATACTGTCAGCCCACCTAACTGCTCTGGCAGTGGATTTTGAGGAGGCAGTGAGAGGGCAGAAAAATGTGGCGATACACAGATGAGTCACAACATTCTCAGAAAGAATTAAGGCTGAATACAAAGTAGTCTCTGTGCTAGAGTTCAATAATGAAAGCTGAACAATAACATTCTACCAAATCATCGTATTTACTAAATGTACATGATCAGTTGATTGAAACAGATTATTTATTTGAGTATAGAACATTGTAATTGTTCAAACCTACAAAGGTTAAAAAAGCAAATGCCTCTTGGAAAGGAAAAATGAGAAGACCTATCATGAGATAAAACACTAATACTAATATATATCACTACAAATATAATGATGCACTAACATTAGCCATAGATTGCAGTGACTTTTTAGACTGTCAGCCAATGGACTTAAAACTATGGGCATCCTGGTGTAAAAAGAAATTTGCTGTACCGGCAATGAATTCTGTGTTTTAATCTTATTTATTGAATTGGGATGTATGCCATAAAAACACTCATCCATGTTTTCAGTCATTTTCCACTGAATAGGTGTTAATTAACCAGGTAATCTTCATAATAAACCACATTTGGCCATATTTGTTTGTGTGCATTAGAGGGCTACTGTTACAAATTTTGACACCTATGAGAAAACAGTTGATTATAGGATTAATCATGAAAATTACTGCATCATAAATTGTCAGTACTGAGTTTAGGAGCCAACAAAAGTTGCCTGTGATTCTGAAATTAAATGGACGATTAGTTTCTGCAAGGAGCCTCCCTAGATCATAGATAAGAAACCTTACCATGTATTCTGGCATAGAGACAACAGTCATATAATTGGAATAAGAAACTATATTGGCGCGACCATAAATCTGTCACTTACTCATTTATTATACACTGTTTAATCATAAAACGTAAAAAAAAAAAAAAAAAAACATAAATATAGGGACATGTAAATAGCTTGTTTTGTGTACCTATGTACCCTGTATAGGACTTAACCAATCAGTTAATTTATAATAATAATAATTATTCCCATCTAAGACCTACACATGTTCTTTAAAACTCAGTGGAGATGAAAATTTCTCTAACCCTCTTCTTCACTGTATAATTTATAGCTAGTAATGCGACAAACTGTCAAATGCAGCAGGATCTGTGATTCAAATCCGCTTTGACAAATGGTACCTGCCTAACATCCTGTTTCCAAATAGACAAGACAGGGACATAAAAAAAGGAAAAGAAAACTTTATGCCTCCTTTCTGCATGAGAGGAAATGGGATTTTTTCAGTCAGAGGGAACATGATGGCATATTTTAACAGTTGGCCCTTTTTTGTCAGTGTCTCAAAATAGATCTCCATGGAAACACTATGCATCCCACTCGTTCAGTGGAAATACCCGTGACTCTGAACCTTGATGAATGTGTGAATATGTAAGTGAGTGAGTGTGTGTGTGTGTTCAAGTGCATGCATGCAGGTGTATGTGTGTGCACAGGTGTGTTCGAACAAAGAAAAGACCATAAAGAGCGAAAACATGTGATGACCTCTAAATGTCCTTGTGAAAACACGTTACATTAGAGCAGCAAACAATTACCATATATTAAAAAATAAATAAATATTTATATGATGGATTTATTTATATTATGTACAGTATTAACAGTACACTTTAATGTATGTGATTTTATGTATTCCTGTCTTAACTTTGTTTTTCCTCTTTCATAATACTTAGTGCCAAAGTTTCCAAAACAAGTCACCATGGCAACAAGGTTCTACGATGATGATGATGATCACCATCATAACCACACAAAATATTGATGCCTTTTTTTCTGGAGCGAATTAATAGTTTCAACATGTATTCTCAGCTTTCACCATTTTAAGAAGAGAGAGAGTGGAATAAAGAGAGGGCTGAAGTGTGACTCACAGAGCATAAGAGAGTGAGAAAAAGAGAGAGAGCGACAGGGACCGGCGCAGAGAATGAGAGTAGGCTGGATGTAGAGTAACTCTATGAATAATAACCCATCAGTGGCTAAAAGGTGGATAATTATCATGCTCTTATTAGAAGATGGAGTGATGGAGAAATGTGTCACAGTGTCCTTGAGAATGACCTCTATAATAATGAAACCATTTTATGGTATGAAAGAGGAGAGGTTTGTTACAGTGCATACAAAGACAGAATACAGTGGAAATAGCCTCAAAGAGCAGATGTACCTAAAAAAGAATGCAGTATGTTACGTGTTAGTAGACACAGATGGTAAGAAAGGAAGGTGAAAAAAGATTTGGATAATGGTGAAAACAAAGATAACAACATAAAAAAAATGCAAAACCCAAAAGTTCTGGTTATGCTAAGCAGGTGGTGGGCCTGTGTTTATTATGTATAACAGCAACAACGTTACATGCGTTATTATTGTGCTGCTGCTCAGAAGATTAAAGTACTGGGTGATTCTGCACTAGCCTTCTACTTGTCTTTGCTTTAGCTTCTGTCTGGATGGATCTTCTTGGATATTTGTTCTCTGCACTGTGTGTAAGTACACTACTGGGAATTACTGGAAACCATGGTCAAATTTCTTGTATCCTTAAAATGACCTTGTCAGTAAAATTGATTAAGAGTTTTTTCTCCTTGAAATATATGTGTACAAACAGTTCTGCAAATAATTCAGGGTTTGCTTTCAGTGTTTAATAAATATATACTTTAAGTTATGTTTCCAAAGATATATTATTTGTAAATACAGAGAAAGAAAGAAAAACAAACCTCAATGCCAACAAAATACCTTTACAGACAACACAGTATTAATAATGTGAGGGGATAATCACACCTGAGACAGATAGAAGTAAAT
The DNA here is from genome assembly GCA_032353495.1 of Ctenopoma kingsleyae. NCBI lineage: Eukaryota > Metazoa > Chordata > Actinopteri > Anabantiformes > Anabantidae > Ctenopoma > Ctenopoma kingsleyae. The sequence continues at coordinate 16,622,267 of JAUBNQ010000023.1, forward strand.
TAAAAACTTGACTTGACTTGTTGTATGTAAATTCATGTAAACTGGGGCAAGAGTTTTGTTGTGCTAAATGGAAGCTGGATAGCATACAAAAATATCATGTATGTGAAATCACACAAGTTTGGGTTAAAAACACTTTCACCAGCATTTTCACCAGTATCTTTAGTTTAAGACTAAATAATATACCTAGGGAATATAGTACCTGAAATAAACTAATGATCATTAGTCATTAGCAGCACAGCAGGTCCACCCACTGTTAAATTAAGACACAATTAAACATAGGAAGTCTTTTTCCTCACTTACACAGTACATGATAGGGCTGGATGTTTTGGGGGAAACATCAGGGGACTAATCTTGGTGCAGCATATAAAACAGCAGGAAAGTTCCCTGTTCTTTGGTTAGGAAGGGTTTCTCTACTTTTAAGAATGTTTTTGTCTTAGATTTGTCTTGTTTGGCCTCTTCTTAGTTTAACAGACTGGCATCACTGCTCAATGTGATTTTGTGTCAACTGATTTTCCTTTTTTTATGCTCCATCTCCGACCAGGTTTTAAACACAAGACAGCAAAGCCAGAGGCAATAAGTACATCCACTGTTCTTTACGTATATTTAATTTTGGGGTACTTGTAGTTTAATGGATTATTTCCATTTTGTGTTACTTTCGCCATCTTACACTAAAGAGGAAAATATTAAACTTTTTACTGCACTGTGTCTTTGATGATGCCAAGCGGTCTCTGTGAGGATGAGCGATGTGCAGCACGTGTGCGATCTTGCCCTTTCGGGTACATAGATATGAGCAGTCACATTCTCACAACCCAAACATGCAAGCAACTGTAAGCAGCAACTGAAAAAATACATTCTCTCATTTCATGAGGAGTCACAGGGTCACATGAACATGAATACACACTTGCACGAACACACACTCACAGATCTATCATTCATGCCCCTACGGACAGCCCCATCTAAAATGTAATGAACTGGAAAGTGACATTGAGCAATTTCTGACACCATGTTGTTCACATCATGAGTGTACTGTATGTGTGCGTGTGTGTTCCCTCTTTTGGCTAATCCCATGGGGGTTGCCACACACATAGGCACACACTTATTTGGCACAGGTTTTACACCGGATGCCCTCCCTGACGCATCCCTGGACAGCATGGGGTTGTCCAGGGACGCTTCGACATGAGGCCAGGAGGAGTTGAGCCATGAACTGCTGACTCTAGAGTGGATGGATGCCCTTTACCAGCTGCATGTGTGTAATCATATCTGTGTGAGTTTTACCACACCATACTACAAACTATTAATCCAAAATTACAGATCATTCTTATAAGACAGATGGCAGTCTCAGAGTGAAGATGCTACTTGGATGAATGGTGAAACATTTCGACCTAACAAGAAAGAGGGCCAGTTGTCATGACTCAACTTCCACATAATTTTACCTGGATGACCGAGAATCTTAACTAACAGAAACAAAAACTGGAAAAAATAATCATTGGCAGACTTTCCTGTTTATCAGACATCAGAGAACTCAGGAGTTCTTCTGATTGTTGCTGTTTTTACAGGAAAAATACTACATTAATAACATAGGGGGAGGAATACACAGCTACTCTCACATTTGTAGGGCAATTATATAGCTCTTCATGCCAGCTGTTTCACGTTGCTTAGCCCGAGTACACAACTTCATCACCAGCTAACATGTTACTGTACATTTCAGAGAATGATAGATTATGTGCTGAACTATTTCTAGCTGGGGACCAGTTTCCATATAACTAGTGCAGACTCGAAGATGTTACCAGTCCTGGTCAACAAAGAGTATTATATCACCACCCATAAAATATCACAGTGTTTTTACTATTTGTAAATTGTGTAAATTGTGAGATTTAGGTTGTGGCAGGTCATTTTTGTTACCTTGGAACAGAGCTAGGCTGGCAGTCTTTCCATCTTTTTCCAGTTTTTATGCTAAGCTAAGCTAACCATTTATACTGCATATACTGTACATGCATAGGTATTAATCTTCTTATCTTTCAACTTGAAAGCTTACACGTGTTCAAAACATCTGTCTATTACAGGACTTTCATTACTAGTACAAAAAAGCCAGTGCATTTGACCATGTTAGTTCATGCCACCTAATTTATGTTTTCTATAAAAAGGTTTATAGTGGTTATCCAACAACCCAAATTAAATGTATGTTGAAATGCTGAAAATAAAATATGCAATTGTGTATGAGTGTATTTGAGTCTGTGGGGACAGCTGTACAAGTGGGTGAGTTTTGCTGTCAGGCACTGTGCTCCATGAGTCTGACTCATGCGAGAGATGGCAGAGTGGAGTGAGAGAACACAGCTCACAACTCTCTCTCACACACACACACACATACACGCACTCCACTGAGTCTACATGACTGCTGATTATAACTTAGTATTCCTACTTTGCAGGACATAGTGGCCATAGATATCAGGATGACATTTGTATACTAACAAGTGAATAAAGATAAAATGAAATTTTCACGTCTAAAATACTGAAGAAGGCAGCATCACATATTCATTTTAAAACCATTTTCCTCCGACCCAAGGTACACAAGCCCCTGTGTTTCTATGACAATATTTCTTGCGGTTTTCTTCATTTTAAAATGTGAAAATGTTCATTGTGTAATGCTACATGTATGCAAGAAAAATATGCCTCTAAAATTACAGAACAACAATAAGAACCCATAGATGTGGTCAATGTATGATGCTCATATCACAGACTTTTAATACCCAATGGTTTAATTTACACCTCTTAGAATGACTTTTGCGAAGACCAGGAAAATAGAACATCAAGAGCAGCACAGAGGGTAAAAAACAGAAACAACCTAACAATGACTCATGTAGAATGAAAGCTAGAGTACACATGGTCCTTTTCAAAAATCATGAAGTCATTATTACTGTGTGAAATGTCTGTGCATGGGTCCAGTTTATGTCATACATTTCTGCAAAGTACTTGGTGCATGTGAAAAAATTAAAGTCATGAGTCTACAGTTTAGGCTTGCACAATTAACAGTATTAAGATTATGAATGTAGGCATTATATGTAACATTGGTGAGAAGATCCACTGTATCAAATGCTCTCAATTCCTCCGAAAGCTGTGTTACTTCATGCGACAATCTATGGGGGGGTGGAACATCAATATAAATTCCTTAATGTGTGAAGGAATAAAAAGAGGGGAAAAAAGGCTAAGGAACTCGTATTACCGTATTGCGGTTATATGCCCCTGTTTACCAGTGATATTGTACTTTACATGCATGTCTTTCCAGACTCAAATTCTTATAAGTTTATGCATGAGTCCAAGCTGGTGTTTGTGCCAGATGTAGAAGTATGATGAAATTCCTTCCTGGTATTTCTGACAAATAGCATTGACAGGGATGGGACATACATAAAGTCACAGTGACTTGACCTTGACCTTTCACCACCAAAATCTAATCAGTTCATCTTTAACTCCAAGTAACAAATTGTGCCACATTTGAAGAAATTCCCTCAGTGCATTCCTACAGTGGTCCCTAGAGACAATACACATATAAATGCGTTGCATATCACAAAATATGTGCAAAAAGGAAACGCGCTGCAAATTATAAAATACATACAAAAAGGAAACACACGGCAAAACACGTACAAAAAGGAAATCTGCAGCAAATCACAAAATGCAGCAAAACAGAAGTGCTCCAGGACACTAGGGGGAGCTTTTCACATTTGTATGTACGTACGTTCAAGGGGTGTACATTCCTGACATATCAGGTTACAAGGATTGGATGAAAGTGAGGTCACTACGATCTTGACCTTTGACCACCAAAAACTAATCAGTTCATCAGTCCAATTGGACAGTTGTACCTAATTTCAATAAATTCTTTCAAAGCATACTTCACTTATCATGAAGAAGAATGGGAATGGGTTGCAAGAACAGGATGAATGTGAGGTCAGTGTGACCTTGACCTTTGACCTTTGGCCATAAAAATCTAATCAGTTCATTGAGTTGACAGTTGTGCTAAATTTAAGAGGTTCCCTCCAAGTGTTCTTTAGATATTGCGTTCACAAAATTTGGGTGGCCATTGAGTGCCTCTGGACGTGGCTATCACTGGCAGGGAGGCATAAAAACAGTAAACATAGGCATAGACACAGTAAAGAGATGCTATACTAAAAAATTGTAGAATGACTTGAGAATGTCACAAAAATGAATTAGATCAGAAAATCCCTGTTACCCCATATCAAATATTTATTACAAAAAAATGGTGTTCATAAAATTGTGTGACAGTTGTTTAGATTCTGATGGGAAGCACAAATGTGAACAACTGTGCTAAATTTGAATTTAAATGTGAGAAATACTGAAAACAAGTATAAGCCTCTCACTGAATTCTCTGTAGTTTAGTGTATCTGTTGCACCACCTGAGCCTCAAACACAGTCATGTTAGCTGGCCCCACTGCCCGAGACGTGGACACAACATCAATGAGACATCTGTTTACTACCTCTGTGTGTGGACGTGTGTGAAACAGTGTATGTGTGTGTGTGTGAAACAGGGACAGCAACAGTGTGCAAGCGTGTTTAAGACACAACTGCTTAGTGATAAGAGCAAAGTGTAATGGGGTCAGTAACTTCATCCTGTAATTCCAAACTGTTCAACCATTCCTTCAGTCAGTCAATCTACCTGTGTTTCCTTCACTCTTCCTATCATCCATTTATCATTCCTTCATTTAGCCATTCATCTTAAGGTCATGTAAATATAGAATATGGTCAATTCTTTGCTCTTTTAAAGTCAGCTCTCCTTTATATTGATGACATGTCACTGAACTAAATAGTTTTAGCAATACAGCCCCTCCTTTTTCATCTGTCTGACTCTCACTTTCTCTTTTAAACAGACACACACACACACACACACACACACACACACACAGATGGAAGAGACACACCTATTATTACTTCCCTCATGTGTGACCAGGCTGTCAGTGAATTTACTGCATATAGGAGCTGGTGTGGGTGTGACTGCAGAGATACTGTATGAGAATACTGTGACAACTATAATGACATGGACAATTTAGAGCTTATGGTCATTTCCATTTACAAATAACAGTCAGAATTAATTAATTTAAATTGCTCAGTTCTATGTAATCTATGTATGTATGACTCAAACAATGATACTCAAAATGATCATGACTGTAATTCTGTGGCTTTAGCCATGCAGATTAGGAACTGTTGTGTTTTCACGCTTTCACAAACATTTCCACTTGCACACAAACACAGTGCATGCTTACTCGCACAACTTGGTAACCCTTCACCCCTTGGGAGTGAAAAGAGAGAGCATCCAGGGCCAAGAGACTGAAAGGCAGAGTGACAGTGGTCTATCTGCTGTCTCCCATCTGGGTGTCAGTCTCTGGTTTCGCCCAGGGGCTCAGATAAGCTCTGGACACAATAGGGACAGCTATTAAAATTCAAACTACCAGAGAGAGTCATGAAATAGTCATGACAGGTAAGGGAAATCTACACACTCTAATGTGCCTCTTGTTGTCTGTCTGTTTGGACCTGCAGGTAAAATACACAAATTCCAGCTGAATTAAATATATCCTTATAATTATAATACTCATTTGTCAATTCAATTTTGTCAACATAACATAACATTAATTTCAAAGATGAATTAAAAACATAATATAATATTTTTCAGTATCATTCAAAACACTCTTGCATTAAGCATTTACAAACACTAACGCTCTAGGGACATACAGTGTACAGAAGAGATTGGAAAAGTATTGATCTCTCCTTGTGCTATACTGTAGCACTTCGATTGAATTGTAATGCGCCTGAGCTCATGAAAGCCAAAATGGTTCCATCTGGTGCACAAATGAATGAATCTCCCTTACTATTCCAGACATGAATCAGATGTATCTAACAAAACTAATTTTTCCTCATTGTATGGACAGTCATTGGGTGTTGGCGTAACTATATACATGTATTAAATACCATAAAGAAAC
>JAUBNQ010000023.1:16628392-16646517 GCA_032353495.1 Ctenopoma kingsleyae
ATTTGATTGTTTTTTAAATAGATATTTAGAATTTTGTGTCAGCAACACATTTCAGAAAACAGGACAAACAGGGCCATGTTTACCACTGTGTTGTATAACCTCTTGTCTTAGCAGTTGTTAACCTCTTGCTTTGCTGTATGTTAATTGTTACGTGTTACTGTAACTGTACACTGGATAGCACTATAACAATAGCTGAATAACACTGTCACAGTAAAAGGGGCTGATTAGTATGTGGAAGAAGTTGAAATGATGTGTTTGAATACTAGACAGTGTCTGATTTTGATGCTTTGATACTTTACCCCTAAGTATGTTTGACTATCTCTAAGCAAGACTAAACAGGCTTAGTATCTGCTTCCTTTGTGCCAATGGGCAAGGCATGGAAGGATTAACATAGAGGTTCATAGAAGGTAAAATTCTATGTTTCTGTCCCCCTTTCCTGCTGCTGCTGGATAGTTAAGGATTATTCTCCTCTACGGTATGTATGAAGTCAAAGTTGAGAAATATCTACTCTGTGCCCTTGAGCAAGGCAGAGTTGGATCTGGTCCAAGACTGCATCTATTCATGTGCCCTTGAGAAGGAAATGCTGTCTGTCTGTGTTGGCATTGGTGGTACCACCCTTGTTCTGCCCCACAGCGTGAGAAGAGAGAGGAGAGAGGTCAAATCAGGAAAAGAGCTGACAAGGAGAAAAACAAGCCAGTTATAGCCTGAGACTCTGCTTATCCAGCTAAAGGCACATCCATGTCAACTCGCTATCCATACTCCTGGCTTCCAGCAGCCAGTTCAGATTCAGGACATTTTAGCAGACAAGAACTGGATGTGGGCATATGACAGCAACATGAAACAGTGAAGCATTTGGGGATGTCAGTTTGAGGCACTGTATATTCACTTAGTGGATGCCAGAGGTTCAACAGCCACCTGTCCTGTCCTTCAAGTGAGGAAAGAAAACATTTGTGCATTTTAATGCACTGTCAGTCGGTATTCTCTCATGTGTTAAAGACAAGCACAACAATATAAGGTCATAATACAATTAAACTGTGACAATCTGTAATCTCATAGGTGACGTAAACTGAAATATTTTACATAGAATAACTGCATGTAAACTATCACAAAATGTAAAAAACACATCTTAAAAGTTGTGCAAGCAAGTGTTCAAATGAATACTTTTCTCAGCTCTGCAATAAAGTCAATTTTCAATCATGCCAACTATATATAAAAATGTATACTATAGTACACACTCACAGAGACAGTCCTACTGTATACTGTTGTGAGTCAGCACTAGGCTCCATGGGAGGAGGCCAATAGTCTGTTTTTGGCATCTGTCCTGTTAATTCAGACAGTCATCTCTCAGGACAGCTGACTTAACTGAGCCATGTCCAGCATCTGTGTGAATGTGTGCCCATACATCTGTCTCTCTAGCAATCCCTCTGACAAGCTGCGATTTAATAGGTAACAGTTTTCACTGCCTCAATAAAAGTGTAATATATTTACAGTACAAAAATGCACACACTCTATTTACTGTTCCAGCTCTGTTTTTAACAATGTCTTCTAAAACCAGAACTGGGCCCAAAGAAGAGCAAACAGTACAGGTAAGTTTTTAAAGAAACACGACAGAAAGAAAGAAAGTCAAGAATGATGAAGACTAAAGGGAAGACCAGGTGGTGTCTGGTGAACCTTGCGGTTTCTCGACTGGGGTTTGGGTGGGTTTGGATTTTACACAGCAGGGAGGGGAGGAACAGTGTCCTGGAAACTTGAAACACAGACAAAGCTGGCATCTCAGAAAGAAAGCTACATTATGGTGACTTGGACAAGTGGTAAGGGAAACAGAGAAGATGGCTACGCAGAAGGTGAGTCATGAAGACAAGCTGGGTGGCTGGTGAGCACAGAAGATGGCGGTGCAGCAGGCCAAATTCCTGAAGGGACACACACTTGCAGAACGGGAACAGCTAAGCAGGTTAAGCAAATAAAAAAAGGCAAAAAATCTTCTCCATCCAATAAACAACGTCCAATGTCCAAAGTCCAAAGTCCAAAATCTTTATCCTTAGCTCCAGTCCACAGAACTTGAAGATCAGGGACTCCAGCTGAACTGAATGCTCATGGGCAGAACAGGGTCAAAACACAGGCTGGTGAAACAAGTTACAACACTGGAAGGTTTCTGCAGGTGAGGCAACAAACAAACTGGCACTTGGCGAGTGAAGACAGTTTAAAAAAGGTGGTGCACAGGTGTTTCTAATCAAGAAGCAATCAGGGTAAAACAAAAGACCAAAAGAATGGGCTAAACCAAAGAAGGGGGGGATCACAAAACCAAGATGAAAACACAGAAAGATAGTGGTCAGATCAAACCAGGGATTCAGAGAGCGAATAATTACACTGCTCTGCAACTAGCATTATAGCGGTATCCCTGTTTCACGGTATACCATGGTAAGAAAGTTAATGGCTACGATAACTTTTATATTTGCTCTACAGCCCTGGAAAAATATATTAAAATCAGCAGTGTGGGACTACTTTGGATATCCCAAAAACAATTGTGAGGTTCATTCAAATCCTATTTAACATATTAGTATGTACTGTGGATAGCCAAAGCAAGTGTTTGTCATTTGCTTGGTGCTTATTGCCGGTGTGCATAATTATTAAAACATTTATAAATGATAACTAAAGTTAAGCTTTTTAAAAACCATAGCAGTATTAACTGAACTACCCCTAGAGATTGCAGCAAATTCTTTTCCCCAATACATTTACTTATTGTTGGGCATGGAGTGCTAATACAGAATGACTGACCACTGTGCCACCATACTGCTTCAGCCTATCTCAAGGTCACCGCTACTACACTGCAGAGAAACACCTGTAGCGTGTGTGTGTGTGTGTGTGTGTGTGTGTGTGTGTGTGTGTGTGTGTGTGTGTGTGTCTGCCTCATTCAAAGAGCAAATAGCTGTCTATCATTTATAATCTGTCCTCTGAGAGCCATTTCTTCATTGCCTCCTATTTCATTCTCTCTCACTCTTTTTCTACTTCTATCCATTTTACAGAGTCACCATGGGAGGTGAGAAAAAGGGAGGGCATAGAGGAGAGGAACAGAGGAGGAGAGGAGTTGCATAGTAGGAGAAACTGTCCTTATTAAAGAGACGGCAGCTGCATGTGAGAGATCCCTTGTGGGACAGAGATTAAATAGACAGCGTCAGAAGGGAACGTGGTCATGGCGCTACGACCGGAGGACGCAATTAGTATGATCATGAGGGAGGGAGGTATGGAGATAGAACGGAAAGAAGACAGTAAGGAGGAGAGGTGGGATGAGGGACAAACAGAGAGGAAAGAACAACAGTTTTCAGAATAGAAAATGAGAATGTGACAATGTGTAAAAACACCCAGACTGAAATGTTGACTTTATTTTAAGGTAGGACAACAGGACAGACTATTTGTGTGAATAAAGGAAAATAAGAAAGTTAGGTGATGAAATGAGAGATTAAAAGAGGTATTAAAAAAACCTCTGGTGTCACAGAAAGTAACAAGGTTAATGGAGAAGATAATACAGGAACAGGCAAGAGAGTGGGGAAAACAGTTTTCAGCTATGTACAGACATCATAAAAGTCCTATCATGGAATCAGGGCACAAGAGTTAGATACAGCAAAGGAATAAAAAGAGTAATGGTAGCACAGTACCATCTTGTATCTTGTTCGCCTTAGCAAGTGGGCTGTTTATACAAGAACCAGTGACAACCTCCTGCCTTGCAAAATGTATGTCTCATCTGGTCACCATTCACCACTGTTACCGCTACAAGAAGCAATGCAGAGCCATTCCCAGAGGGATCTACTAAAAACACAACAGTCCTTAATCACCCGCATTTCTACCAGTCACTTTTTCTACATGTCAGAACCTTATGTTTCTAAAAGTGAAGCTACTCAATCTTCAGTTTTTGTTTAAAATCAATGTCTACATTTTCACAAATGCAAGTTTGAATGTACTAAGCTTTAGAAATTGTGTGCTACTTTTCCACCACTGTAAAATGTTACAAACTCAGTTAGAGAAGTGAGAGTAGAAAAGAGCCGGTGAAGGTTACAGATGTGGAGCAGGTCTATTTAGGCTACGCTGTACACTGGCCCACTGGGAAACCAGCGACCGACCAGTACACCAAAATAGAAATGGGAGCAGCTGAGAGAAAGACAAGAGGAGAGGTAAGGTGTGATAAAGTAGAGTAACAGGAGGAAGAGAAAGAAAGAAAGGGCAGGTGAAAAGGTTGATGAAGAGGAGACGTGGAGGGGACAGGGAGAAGTGGTAGGGAGAGGGAAATGTAGGCAGGAGGCAATACGATTAACTGTAAGTCAGAAGACATCCATGAGAGAGTCGCAAAGCGGGTGGAAATGTTGAGAAGCAGTTCACAGTTGAGAAGCAGCTACCCCGGCTCTGTCCAAATGTAACAAAATCCACCTACCAGTACCTGCAGAGCTAACTAACTACTTTAATATATCTAATTTGTCACAAAGAAATGTAATAACAACTACCTGCCATTTTATGGGGATTACAACAAAGAGCAGACTCCAGAAAGTTGCTGTTACCTGCCAGAAAATGCAGGTAACATGAGAGTGGTATGAATCTTGTCATCTAACTCTCAGCAAGAAATATCTATTTTATCTATTTAGTTTTATTATTTATTTTTCTGATATTTTTCCACTCGTTTGGTATGGAAAATACTGGTAAACTTAACATTTCCCATGAGCTTTAGCTATTGTTGCCATGAAAAAGAGGCCGGTCAGCCAAGAATCACAACTGTAGCAAAGTCAAAATTGAGTGAAAAATGAAAACATCAGATTAATTAAATCTTACCCAGAATATAAATGTAACCTGTTTTTTAAAATGTGATTTAAACTGATTAATGTGTTCACCTGGAAGAACAAAATGATCATCCTGCTAGTGCTGAGCCAGTCAGTTGCCATTGCCTATGCAGGAAATAGATTGAACCCTGTCCACTATTACATCTTCACAATTTCATGATGTGAAGTAGATGAGGAAACATGGGACTTCAGGTGGAGTGGTTGGTATTATTTCCCATAAGGCCTGACCAAGAATTACAAAGATACTGATTACTGATTCAGTCGGGATGCAGATAATTAATAATAACATGTACAGTATAAGATATCTTTACGTTTTATACATGATTTTGGTGACAAGATATTGGTAAGAATCTAGTATGAGCATCAAAACTGCTGATGTCTCTGGAAGATGTGCAAATGCAATATTAAGGGAGATTTGTAAGTGATGGAGGAAGTGTATGTGTAGTGAGAGTTGAACCAAGGATTGTGGGGCCAAGACGTCATGTAGAGAAGATGGAGGTAGTATAGAGAGGCCATTGTGTTATTGTACATGGGAACGAAAAACATTAGAAGGAAAAGAAGTGAGGGTGAGGATATGAAACTGAGGGACTTCAGTTGGAAATAAAATGTCTTACTCCCAGGATGGGTATAATGTAAATTATCAAAAGGAACGACAGTTGAATGTTGTTCTTGGATTGAATTTATTTTGCCAATTAAAAATTCCTGATGTATTACTTAGTATTCATGCATGAGATGTCTTCAGCCTGGTGTGTCCAGACATACTCATGTACAGCTCTGCAGAAGTAGGAGTTATGGAAAAAAAAGTGAATATGGCCATTATGGGGACTATCTTTTAGGCACACTGATGATTATAAAAAAAAAGGAAATCTGGGTCTAGGGATGCAGATATTACATTTACATTAACATTCACTGTTTTACTTCCATTAAAATGTTATTTTATCCAAATCTGTAGTAACATTACCTGAAATGCTTTTCACAGTAGTTTTGTGACTTGGAGTTAATCCTTGTACATCCACATTGTATCTATATTTATTTTTCCTTTCCCGCAAGGTCTAGCTAAGAACAGACTGTCCTACCCTCCCTTCCTCACAACATCAAACACTACCAGTGCCCTGAGCACCTCTCAATCCTCCCAACCCTCGAGGAATGTCTGTGCCCTGAGCACTCTCTTACAATTCTCTGCTCCCTACCTGGGAAGGTCTACAAATGTGCCTCAGCTCTCTACCCTCTCTTGAGAAAATAATTGTACTGTGAGCACCCACCAACCATCTTTTTTTCCATCTCACAAGAAGCAGGTCATACCATAAGCAGCTTCTTGACATCCTTTCTTGGAAACTAAACTGTAGCCTAATGTCCCATCTGCCCCCTGAATGACTCATGCCATTCACCCCGAGGCTGTGGGTAATGCTAGCTTCTTGACATAACAGGTAACTACATCCTGGGTGCAGGTATACAGTACAAGGAAGCAAGCTACTGAGAACACTGAAGGGTAAGAAACAGAAATCCAGGCCTGTTAAAGAACTAGATACTTTATTAGCTACTTTATTAGGATTTGTTTAATTAATTACATCATTCCTATGTAATAAGATACTTTACATTTGTAAAAAAAAAGAAAAAAGGAAAAGAATGTGGCATTCTGTTTTATATGTTATGAATTTAATTACCTTACTGCTGTCACTCAATAGATTTAGGAAACTGTACATTAAAGTAGAACCAACAACCAAATCATATAATAACTGATCACAGTACAAATAGATCAAAAATAATAAAACCTAAACTGACGTGTTAAAAATAGCTTGCTTTTCTCATTTCCTTTAAGGTTTAGAGTGTTAATAAAATATGCATGTTTCCCAAACCATGGATATTCTCTTGTATGTGCTGTGCTATAAAATGCATAATGTGTATCAAGCTGGTGATATTGTAGCAGTCCTTAATTGTTCATGTATTCTCCAAATATTCTTATAAAAAATGCTGATTTGTTATTAGATAAATAAACTGACTTTTGGACCAGTATTGATCCCTTTTACCTAGATTTTCATAGTTTTCATGTGCTGCAGAAACACTCTAAAATAAATGTATGCACACTCAATAAAAATCCTTTATCTTTTATTGGTTCAGACAAACATTTTACTTTGAAAATCTACCTATTTGTGTTGACATAATAATGTCAATTAGGCATGATCTATTAATCAAAATCGTATAGCAGTCATGATTTGAAACATTGAAATTAGCTAATTGCAAAAGGCTGCAAGGTGGATGTGAAATAAAAAATTTGTAGTGGGTCTGTGCCAGAGCAAAAGCATGACTGCCCTCGTTGTGTAGCAGTCTTACTAACCAATTGAGTTATTCCCCCCAATCAGCACTGCCCTAGCCAACTGCGTATACGCCCACCATTAAAAAAAAATAACAGGAGAGTGCGATGGAGTGTGGCGATGGCATCTGGCAAATTAATATACAGTAAACTATCACTTGAGCAATATAGGATTATTTTATTTGAAGTGACAGACATCAAACAACAAAAAGTAATTTGCAAGGGCTGTTGTTGAATTGTTGCCACAACAACATTAAAATTAAATCGTAATATCTGTCAGGAAAATCACAATTAAATATTTTCCCCAAATCGCAAAACTGCAACGCCAACTTAAACAAGTGCGTCATTCAAACTCAAATTTCTGCATTCATGGATGCATTCACTGTGATAATTTAATAAAACTGCCTCTGTAGTTTTTCTTCACCTTAAGTGCAGGATCTCAAGTCTCCTCCTCCTCCATTAACTTAAAACAAATTCAGACAGCTGAGATCGTGTTAGACAACCTGTAGGCTGATTACAGCAGAGAGATACAAAATATATTTTCAGGGTGAGAATAATTTGTTTTAACAATAATAATAATAATAATGACGTGGTTTATTGATCCCCTTGGGGAAATTTGTTGTTTGGACAGCTGCCAGACAGTACATGTCAGGGCTACTATGGGGTTTCACTGTCCTGTCCAAGGACACCTCGACATGTAGCCTGGCGGGACTGGGAATCGAACTGCCACTCGCCCTAAGGTTTGTAGACGACTGCTCTACCCACTGAGAAGAAATATAGATACACAATACCCACATAGTGGAGTGATGTTCAGAGGGCTACACCAGCTAACACATAATGTGATGGAATCTGTTCCATCAAGCCTACTAAACATAGTGTTAGTTATATTATGCTGTATAAACCAATGTGGAGAAGAAAAATTAAAAAATTTAAATCTGGTAAGTTAGAGATGAATTTTTATTTGTTGTGTGTTGAAGAAGGGTTACGGTTTTTGCTTCTAATGGTCAAATGCATTCAACCCTAGACTATTTGTTTATGCTAAACCCTAAAACAGGGGTGAAGATTCATCAACCATTCAAATAAGATTTCTTGAGCAAAAATACATGAAACAAACCCCTCATCAGTACTATGAATCAGACAGCCAAAGTGGAATTTGCAAAAAAGTACATAGATGAGCCACAAAAGTTTGAAGTTCTATAAAATAACCAAGGTTAAGCTTTACCAAAAAAGTCAACATGTAGAGAAAGAACGGGTCTTCTGTTGACCCAAACCACAAGTTCATCTGTGAACCATGGTAGAAGTACTATCATGGCTTGGTTTTGCATTGCTGCTTCTGGAACAGGCTCATACATCAAATGTGATTGGAGGAGATTCACCATGCTAAAGCACACTGTCAATTTAACTAAAACTTTGGGGAAACCCAAATGTCTTCAGGGTACATGAAGCACATACAAAATTGGCTATGCCATTCCAATACATTTGGCAGCATTAATATGAGAATTATCAATTTTCAATGGATTATGAGCCTTTCAGAAAACAACTAAGGGAAATTGTGTTGTATTATTTACTACTTTTGCACAAAACTGTATAATATGCCTTCCTCTCAGCGCCAGTAATACTGTGAAAAGTATAGTTACTTTACTTACTTACAGTATTCCTGTTTCTATTTGAGAAGTTGAATTACTTTAATTTTTGTATTATTGTATATGTCTGCAGTCTGTTATTCTGTGTTAGTGTTTAGTGTACTGATACAATGTAATGTTCATATATCTAATCAGAATACTCATGAGAATGGGAAAATGTAATTATAATTATATGTCTCTTATGATAATTTATTTCATTCCAGTACAAACATTGTTTTGCTCTGATGCTGCATATATGGTGGTAATAAATAAACACATCTAAATCAGTGTTGATCAGTACCTTTATTTTATTCTTTATTCAACTCTGTGACTAAAAAAACCTTTCTGAATTTATCTTGTTTACTATCCAGGTGTTAGCACCAGCTGACCTAGAAGTGGTGTTATTGGATAAGAAGAAGAAGAAACACAATCTTCTCAGACTACCAGCCTATAAGGTTACAAGTTACCTCTGATGTCACACAGGTGACACTACATGATTTCAATACTGTTATAAATATTCAAAAGAAGTTTGTTTCACTGTTGCTTCACTGTTCTAAAAAAAACTAATGGAATATGTGGACATGAGTACGTCATACAAAATGTATATCAAAATGATTCTGTGATCCTTTTAATATTAAAGATCTTCTCTATTTCCACCTACTAGAACGAAAGGGTAGAAGTGGACATTTTGCATTTCTACAGCAGAAGAAATGCAAAAAAGCATCTTACAGTTTCTAAGAGGTATGGAGTTGTTTCTTGCTTTTGGTATATATATTCGGATGCCACTGCACATCCCACATGGTTAAAAGCTCTACCATGTTGCCCCACAGACCTGCTCTTTAATAAGGCTATGGCTGATTGGCTGAGAAGACAGAGAATGACAAGGTGACGGGCTTGGTTGGGGGTGGGGGGCTAAGCAGTCCAGAGAGATTTCTATGCATACTAAACAGGTCTAACACAAACTGGCTGAGAAGAATTTCATTAGTCCCTTCAAACGGGACTCCCTCCCCAGTCTGATGTTGTGATGCTGTGCTTACGCATTTCTCCAGGTGCTTTGCAAGATTTCTGTGTGTCTATGCTTTTACTAATAATTTTTATGATTAACATCCAGACAGTAAATCTACCATCAGTCTTATGATCAGCTCAAAATACAGTGGTACAACATATTCCTCAGCATGAGGTGCTTCACACGACTGACACCAGTGCACACATATTTCACATAGACTCTCATACATAGATAAGCAAGAAGACTCACCTTCTGTGGGTGAGGTTTTCAGTCGTTTGCACAGTCCCTCTACGCCCCCGTAGTCCTCCTGGAGCTTGACCACTGCCTCTGTGCCACGCAGCTCCATCAACGAGCGCAGCTCCATGAGCGAGCAGCCAAAGGCTGCTGCATGGTTGCCCTCGTTTCTTTGGTTCTTGGCATAAAAATCGCTATTGGACATGTCCCCCATGATGTCAGCTAGTCAAGTCGTTTAGATTAGTGTTTGTTATTGCTTATAGATCAATCAAAAATCTTGAACAAAAGAGTGTTGAGTCTCATCCAAAAAAAATCCAAAATAGGTATTAAGCAGGCGACAGTAACCAAAAAAGGGATAAAAGAATGCCACTTGTAGGTAAAGTAGGCTGATAGAGAGATTAAAATTGGGAAAAATCCAGGGGGATGATTCGATCAGCAGCTTCTCTGTTTCAGTAGAGACTGTCAGATATCAGCAGACCAAAAACCGTCAAAGAGAAGAAACAGAAGAAGAGAAGAAAGAACAGCAGAGAAAAAGGAGAGGAAGGGATGACGAAATACAAGTGGGGAGCATCCAGGTGAGCGTTGGACAGCCCCAGTGGTCAGGTCCTGAGAAGGGCAATGATGATGGTTCCTAGTCCTGAAGGTCTCAGGCTCACCACGGCTGCAGTCCAGACCCGCTCCATGTGTGGCATCCCATTTCTGCTATTCTGCTGTTGCCTCCGTTGCCTCTCTGTCTCTACATGGTGGTCTTCCCCATCACTGCTACAGAGAGAGAGAGAGAAGGAGAGAGAGTCGAATTCGAGAAATGAATTCAAAGAGGACAGAGGGTGAGGGAGGATAAAGCAGAGACAGAGAGAGAAAGCACAAGGATAAGTGTTGTCTTCTCAGGACAGGGGTGAATACAGCGGTAGATGGTGCCCAGCTGAAGGACAGTCTCTCCTGGCTGCTGCAGTAACTGTGTCTCTGCTGTGTCTCTATCTACTGCTGCTGCTGCTACCGGTGCTGCCAACCTCATTATGAGGACACACCAACTGACTGAGAGAGTGAGAGCAAGGGAGAGAGGGAGAGAGGGAGAGAGGATGCGAATGAGAGGGAGGGTGGAGAGAAGAGGATGCTCCTTTCTGGTGCAGAGCAGAGAGGAGTTGTGTGCGGGTGGGAGGTTGGGGCTGCTCTGACGACAAAGCGGAGAGGCAGCACGTAACACTGCGTTGTCACGGGGAGGATGGGCTGAGCTATGGAGCTGCCGCTGCTATCTCACTACTAGTTCTCTATCTTTCTAGTCCGTTGCAGTCACTCTATAGTGGTACCTGTCTGCCTGGTGTCTTGTAATGCCTTGTAGTAAGGATTTCACTCCATTTCCTTAGAACAACACTTCTGGTTTTAAAGCGGTGCGCTACAGTTAACTGGATTAAGGTTGTTCTAAGACTGTAACCACTTTACAGCACTTTATTTTGTAGTTTTTAGGACAGACAAATCCCATGAAAAGTCATTCAATACCTTTTGGCTTCTGAAACACTCAGCCCCAAAACCGTGTGTCCCTATGGTAGATGTAGATATTTAAAAATAGATCACATCTGCAGTTTCATTTAAGACTTTTCTTAAAGCTGTGCACTATTTGAAAATTACTCAATGACACGTTATTTATATCGCCAAGACTAAAATTAAACATCAGTGCTGAGGCTCACTGTAATGACAACAGCTCGCTGTTATGTTTTGAATAGAGAACAACAATAGAGATTTATGGCACAGAGGAATAAGCAACACAAGCAAGAATCAATTCATTGTTAGTTTTAGTCTTGGTGAGATTTGTTAAGAATAGGGGAAAACAGAGAACCAACAGCGTTAGCCTTTGACTCGCTAGCGTCTCACAATCTACAACATCCACACAAACACATAATATCACAACAATGCACAAAACACTATTGATCTGTCATCAGAGATTTACAGTATATGTGTGCCTCCATTTTTAATCAATGATACTCGTGACCCAGCGAGTCACACATTAATCACCTCCTCACTAGATGGACATAATAAGGTTCACTATTAATATTAAGCACACCATCTGTGGCTTCAGCTAAAACCAGACAGAAAAGCATAGTCAGCCTACTACACTCATAGAAAGGCTGGTCATTTCATTCATTAAACAAACTATTACACTGTTTAATAAGTGATTTGGTCATAAATTCACTCTTTGGAGGTCATTAGGGTTTTAGTGTACTCAAATTGTTTGTTTTGTTTTACATCATATCAAATTACTATATTTACAATACCTGCAAATATAATAAAGTCCTCCAATATATAATCTTCCCATGTAAAAAAAATTAGAACAGCAGAAAGAAAAGCAGCTACATCATTGTAAATTGTTTATATCAAACTAAAACCAGTAAATCAGCAAACTAGTCTTATGTTTTTGAAGTTTCACCTTCCTGTTGGTATGCAGTAAAAATCATCAATGGCAGAATGTCCATGTAACATGAACATGAATACATAATTAATATCTTTGAAGAATAAGAGACATTGGCACTACAACAGTTAAGACATCTTGGCCTCTAATTATAGTCACTGGCTGATAGATAGGTTAACAACACAGGGTAGCATGTTACAAGATGCAGCTTTGCATCACTAGTTTGGAAGTTGGGAATTATAAAGAGAAGAAAAAGGGAAACGCTGAGGCAGTGAATATACACAGATTGTTAGTACTGGTGGCAAAATGTCCAGTCACAAATATGAAGTGTGACGATACAGATGGGACTAGTACCGGACACAACTGTGTACTTGGGAACAGCAGGACAACGACCTTGTCACAGCTGGATAGTGAACGACCCTGCCAACATGTGAATACACATCTGTAACTCCACAGGAAGCTATCCTGTCTGTTAATGAGCGCCTGCCCTTACTGAAGGGACAAAGTAAGACAACATTTGCAGTGTCACCAGGACAGGTGTGACCTAACAAAGCTGCTAAACATTTCGATACAGCAGATATTCTACTTTCCTTTCTTCTTCAGATTAGTATAATACTGATACATTACATATAAAAATATTACATATTTCAGGTTAGCTACAGATTTAGCCTAGACTGTTGGCCTCTGCCAAGTTAGTTGGCTGTTTTTACCACAATTTCTCTTGTTCTTCATTTGTGCTACAGCATGGCATGTGTTACAGTATCACGGCTGTAGGTGGCTCTCAGCTTACACTCACAGCATCTTGTGCATACACAAATTACAGCCCATCCTATGATGCATACAGTACATGTGCACTTACAAATTGAAGTACAGAAAAAGCCCTGTGGTCAATATTTAGTCTAATGTAAACTGATTCATACTGTAAGTGAAGATTCACATGATTATTGTGGACTTGTGGATTTGGTGTTCGACTTGCTATTTTTATGTACCTTATTTTCATACCAGATGTTACAATATATGCCTGTTTAAAAGAGTCATGCAAACAGCAAGTCTGTTGGTTTAACATTTGGTAGACTTTTATTTCAGTTTGAATCATCCAACTCTGCGTTCTAAATAATACACAAGCATACACATTGTATTACACATCTGTTGTCATAACCCTGTATTTATATTGGCTTTACAGAAACATGTTTCTGTCTCTGTGGGCCATAATTAAATTTGTATTTTATACTTATTCAGTCTGCTAAAATGTTCTTGGACTTTATTAAAATAAAATAATTTGTGAAGGAATAAATAACTACATTTACACTGAAAAACAAAAAAGCTATTTTGGATCATTTCTCAGTTTCTTAAAGAATAAAAAGAACAACACAGGGCATTACTACATCTTCCTCTATTTTTCATCCAACCTTTTATGCTGTTCCTCTCCTTTGCCTGCCAATCAGGTCCAATCAATGTTGGCAATACTCTCTGCATGCCAAGGCAGACATCTGTGCCGGCCAGATACTCCAAAACCATGAAATGAAAGCAAACGAATGGTCTCCCAGAAAATTATAAGTGTGTTTGAGTCTACTATACTTACTATATGTGTGTGTAGTTGTGTGTCTGAATGGTTAATCAGTTGGCTGAGTGAGGAGAGAAAATACATCATACAGTTAATTCTCTTTTGCACCAGATGGACCACCTGCCAGAGACAGACACTGCCACCACTGTTCACTCCCAGTGTACCTGTACTGTACTTCAGAGTGGGACTGGTTTTCTATCCTACTAAGCTTGCCTTTTGTTCAGTCAGATAACTAGAAATAATGCAAACCAACAAGGTTTGTAGATACTAGCTTGAAAACACTGGCCTAATTGTGGCTGAAAATCTGACCTGACACAAGCAGTGTCAGCATATCTGGAGTCCAATAATGCTGATGATCATAAAAACCTAAACTAAACCTATAATGTAAAACTGGCATCTGCTTTAATTTACAACAGGAGATGAGCTTGAAAATATAAATACATTTGAAAAAATTAAGGAAAATTAGAAAAAGAGCAACATCAGCAAGCTACAGTACACTGTGTATTTTTTCCTTAGGTTTGACTTAAACTAATATCATGGGTCATTCTCCTATCCTCTCTAACAGTGTTCCTGTTTAAAGTAAATTATCAATTCTGGATAATGACGAAGTTTTACATGACTGATTCAACACAAAACATTTTTTGCAATAATTAACTTTTTACCTGAAGTGTGAGAACATTTAATGGGACACCATATGTGATCCACAATAGAACATGAAGCACCACAGCCAAATGCTAAGAACATCTGATCAACATACTGTACAGTTCAGCTTAGGTGGTGCAGTAGTTAGTAGTGATGTTAAGCAAAAAGTGCCATCAAACAACTTTGATGGTGCTATCATCACAACCAATTGTGATGATAGCACCAAATCAAAGACTTCAGGTGAGACTTTATTATATAACTTGCGCATAATTTAAACATTACATTAAAGGTGTCATGTGTAATGTCATATCTTTAATATAATATTCTATCTTTGGATTTCTCTCACTATTGTGCCTAGTGACTTGTCTCCTGGATCTCTCTGTTATGCTGTGTGAACATAAAGAACAAGTCTTAAAGACGTAATGGTGCTCCAGAATAATCATTGCTTTCTCTTTGATGAAAAGTTCCTGGTTTTACAAGCAGTGGGTAGTTTGTGGTCTTCACAGTAAAATCATTATGTGTCTCTCAAAATGTCCTTGAGCACAGTGAAGCAAAGCTGAGATATGAGCTGTGCACACTGCACCATCACCACCACCAGCAGGACTGGTGTGTAGCTCCCCCTGCCAGTGACAAGAAATAGTGCAGGAGACTTAAACGACAATGGAACTGCTCCGAACACCTGTTAATTCATAAATATCACATTATAAATTCAGATGACACAGAAAACATCAGAAAATTAGTTTCAGAAAGAACTAAATGGACACCTCACTGCCACATTTTCCAAACAATGTAAGAGTTTAAGTTTAAGTTACAATTTGTTGAATGGCTGTTGGAATATATTTGTTATTGAGAGTGTTAGTCCAAGAGTGTTAGTTGACTGTTTGTTGCTCTTATTTCCAAAGATATGCATGACAGCAAATAGAGCAGGTACTTCCTACGATGCTGCTTGAGAAATTACAAAGTAGGTTTACTGTGTGAGCATAGGTTTCTATAACAAAGCACTACATTGTCAGCTTCTGCAGTGAATCCTTTGTGAAACTGTTTACAGTTGTGCACAATGTTCAGGGAATCCCCGAACACATGCAACTACATGAGCACATTAGACATATTAGATAGCAGCTGCACTGCAATATCCAAGTGCGCACACACACAGCCAGAGAGAGACAGACACATTAACTGACACTGTCTCTGAGGTGAATCGTTATATAACAACCACAGTGAGAGCCTCCTTTCAGCCACCATCAGTGCCCTCTAATTGGGTTGAAAGCAGCTGTCATGCTAACTAGGCGCAGCAGACACAGTCTGACAAAGAAAAAGGTTATTTTGGAAAGCAATGCAGGGGCTCGAGAAGGACTGCAGGTCCAACTCATATCAGGTTAAAGAGAAGATGAAACTAAAAGGAAAAAAGGAGGGTGATGAGTCAGAGAAAGTAGGACAGAGAGAGATACAAAGATATATGAATACATACTTCCATATATAGAAAAAGTGTGTCAACCCTTTAGAATTAGTAGTCTGCATTAATTTGATTTGAAATTTGTTGTGATCTTCACATAAGTCACAGACTACACAAAGATTAAACATTCACATTGTTGGTGGACAAACAAACAAAAAACAAAAACTTTTACAGTAAGTAAACATTGTGACATTTTTTGGTGTGCAGTGCACAGATGGAGGCAAAATAACCCGCTCATCACATTAGTTAACAGCCTACTAAGACTTTTGTATTGTATTTGTTTGTATTTTAACAATAGCTTAATAAAATACAATTCTATTTAAATATGTACAGTCACTCACTCTCTGGGGCTGTCTCAGTGATGACCTAGTATGGTCAGACATTAGATGTTTATAACCACATCACCTAACGAAGATGTCATTCTGCTGTGTTGCTGGGTGCCAAAATTGAAGGAGTAATGTCTCTAATACGAAGTTTAATTGAATTCCAGCTGCTACTGGCAGTCAAAAAAATGAAGTTAATTGTAATTAAACTATAAGAGAAAGGACTGGATGGATCAGCCTCGAGGCGATCACAAAATAATGTCCAAAATCGCCTCAGTCCAATCGTTTAGTTTCACCACAGTTGTCCTGGTATGAGATGAAACCTAAAGTTAGAGCAATTACTCCTTTGACTCTGGCAACCAGCAACACAGCAATGATGTAGCATGAAGTGAATGTGTTTTTCTTTATTTTGCTTCTTTTACATTTTGACATAATCATAACATTGGCAGTAAAAAAGGGTCTTTAGATTTGATAACTTGTCAAACCTCTTTGTGCAGCAGTAACTTCAAACAAGAGCTTCTGGTAGCTGCATATTTGACCTACACGTATTCAGGACATTCTTTCTGATCATTAGTCAATGAATTGCTTTAGCTTAGCTTTATTCTTTGGATGTCTAGACTTTCAGAGGTCATTCCACAACATCTTTACTGGGTGGAGGTCTGACTAGGACACACCACCATCATCACTGAACTTCTACTGAGCTTCAGCTTGTGGACAGTCACCCTGACATTATCCTGTAGCATACTATGATAAATTTCATTTCATTCATTCAAACGTTTTTCCCACTGACGAGGCTGATAAAGAAGGCACATATAATACTTTGGGTTCCTGCCAAACACTCCTTACCAACCTTAGTTATATCAGTTCACAAAACATTTTCCCAGTACCATCAGGCATGCAGTGATAACGTCAGTCACGCAGAAGCTTCCTCTGTGGTGTCCTGTCATGGACACCATGCTCCATGATTTGCATATGGTAGATGAGCACAGAGATGTTAATCAGCTCCAGTGATTCCTTTAAGCCTTTGGTCGTTACTCTGGGCATTTTTCTAACCTCACTGAGCATTCTGTATTGTGTCTTTGTACTGAATAGTTGTGCTTAGCCTATGTCAGCTTATAGATGGTGAGGGGCTCTTAAAGAAAAGCAGTTGACCAGGCAACCCCCGGCGGCTTCAGGGGTTGCTATGATTCACTGCAGAGTGAGACTGTGATGTGAGAAAGTGAGAGCTGGTGATGATATACTATAGCTGTGAAATAGCTGGGTTAAATGACAGAGGATGACGCACACGTTATATAAACCTTTGGTCCAAACAGAAAAGCCCTAGCAGACCCTATCATCCACATCCATGAAGAAAATCCTGGTATGTTAAGGTGTGCCACTGTAGGTGACTCTTCCTTACCCTCTGCCTCACTTCCACCTGCCTCTTTTTCCTTTTCTGCTTCTGCAGCAGACATTCTTTATTGGGGTCACCTTTCCTCTTGCTTTACTTCACGCTTAAATATTCAACTACCTGGTTATTCTCACTCTCTTTTATTTCAGTGAAACAGATTTTCACTGCTTCATTCTTTGATTATTTGCAACAAATAACTGCTTTGTTTATCCTGACCTTGTTTCTGGTATAAAGAGTTCTGCCATGTGCATAGCCACCTAAATACAGTACATTGTCCTGGGGGTACCTAGTGTGCAAATGGCATTAACCAACGTAAGCAACATTGTCAGGTTGTGGGGGCAGATCTAAAGATG
>JAUBNQ010000023.1:16698712-16720807 GCA_032353495.1 Ctenopoma kingsleyae
TAAGCTTGCTGGTTGAAATGTGTTAACTTCTATTACAAGAGTAAGACCACAGTGTTACACAAGGTTGATGCTAAATCAGTATGCAGTACATTAAAATGATTAACACTGCCTCCACTGTCTACTGTACTGTTTTATGACAAAGGTTAGCTGAAGCTAGGTAGCTAGCTAAAAAGACAAGTGATCTGTACATTCAGCTAACACACTGAGGTTTTAATGAACTGCTTAGAGGGATAAAACGAAAGCTTTATGTTTTTTAGTGTTCTGGTTTCTTTTTGACAGGTTTGACAATTCTGGGCTCCACTGGCCACTAAAATCATTTCAAAACACACTAAAAGTTGAGTATGTATATTTTACCAGAGGTGGCAACAAGAAGTAGCAATGGGATGACAAACAGTGACCTCACAGTAATTTAACATGGCAGATGTGTCTGCTGTAACAATGTGGTATTACTGAGAGGCTAAAACCTGTTCTTACCAGTCCCACCATTGAAGAATCTGAGCTGAGTGTTATTTGTTCCAAAGATGCTGCTGCACACTTTCTTCATCTTGCCAAAGTCTACTTTGTTATCTCCTTTGGGGTTCTCCAGCAGAACCACCCCCTCTGAACAAGAGACCAAGCAGTCAGAATTACCACTATACACAAGCAGTTCACACAGTGAATAATAGGTGAGACAAGGTGGCTCAATGCACCCTATAAATGCAAGGCCATGCACACCTTTGAACTAATGTCTAATACAGCAGAGAATGTGCATTGTATGCATTACCGGTATATTATCTCAACAATCAGCATTTGTTCAATTTCACACTTCCACTTTTGTGGCCTCCCCATCTGCACCTTGTTCTTTGTTGTTGATCTTGACCCTGATGTTCACATAAATGCAAGCTGGTCCATTTAGAGGAGCCAGAGGAGCTGACGATCCCTTTACTATAGTTAACTCCAAGTCTGAACCCTTCAGCTGCAACAAAGAAAAACAGAGAATAAGAAAAAGTACAAGAGAGAAATAAATACACTGAGTTTATACATCTTCTCACTATTCTTTTCAACCATGTTCATGAATAATAAAACAATACACATAATAGAATAAATAACAATCCTGCTTACCCTGAGGTATCGTTTCATACCTGAGTCTTTTCCTCTATGATGACACTGGCAGTCTTGAGCACAGGGAAGAGCAGAAGTGGAGCCTTGGTGGTGGCCAGGATAAAGTCAGTGTGAGCCTTGATCACAGAGTCCAAGTACTCCCCCTCTGGCTGGCAGCGGTAGTATACAGTTATCTCATCTGATGGCACCAAATGGCCCTAAGACAAGACATTTAGAGATATGCAGAATGTTTTATGCAAAAAAACACAATAGCGTCTTCAGATACTAAGTGAGGGTGTGTGTTTTTATAATCAAAATTTCTACACTATCAAAGTGCTTAAAGACACCAGATATGAAAAACCATAAGTGAGTAAATGTGCCGAGCAGTGCTTGAATAGTTCATCAGACATTAATGCACAACAATCAGACATTTGGTTTATGAAATCTGTTATCTGATTAAAATAAATTACTGCCAAGGACACAAAGAATTACAAATGTGCGATAGGTCTGTTTAGTTTTTTTTTTCTATTTTATAAGAAAATTAAATCAGTAAGAAACCTGAAAAAAGAGAGAAAGGCATGTTGGGATAAACAAAATGGAAAGGCAGACAAAAGTAGAGAGGGTAGGACTTAAAACGGAGAAAACAGGCAGTACAGGAACAAATAAAGGCAGAAGGGAACAAGGGGAGATATTTTATTGGATGAAAGCCCATCTATTTTGGCACAGTATGCTGCCAGCTTCCTCTAACCTTGACACATTCATACACATTGATCTTATCCTAATCTGCAGTGTGCGGCTGTGTACACGTGTGCACAGTCATATACACATATACTGACTATGTAGCATACACACTAACTGCAGTATGTGGCTCAAGGGCAGAGGAATAACGTTAGATACAGAGGAACAGTCAATCAATGGAGGAAGGTTTATAGGCTTTTTCTGCCAAGTCAAGGTACTGACCCTACCCTGAAGGGACTAGTACAGGATGAGAAGGGAGAGAGAAGAGAAGAACAGAAAACAGTCCAATGAAAAGAAGGAAATGCTGACCCCTGTTTCTTGACCGTGCATATGCTCCCCAAAACACAAGCACACATGTACACACTAATAAAGATACACATGCACACCCACAAACTACTAACAAACATGTCAAAAAATTGTTAAAAATTAATTCCCATCCCCTGTGTGGAAAATTCCTAACAGATCTCAGTTTGAAATAACTGGAGGAATTTAGCCTGGCCAGGAGCCAATGTACACCACTGCTATAGGGGGACGGAAAAAACATTTTGCTGCTTGTGAAAACAAGGGGCTGTTGGCTAATCCGTCTTTAGTCCCCAGACCACTTCAAAGCTCCTACATTAGAATCTGAAAGAGGCCAGACCATAATTAAGCTTCCATTAAGCCTGCCTTATGATGGAGAAACTTCTAACTGTGACGCTGCAGTGGAAAGATTTCAAAACTGCCCTGACAAAATTAGCATGAGACCTAAAGAGTAAAGAGGGAGGGTTGACCAAAGAAGTTAAATATACACACACACAAAAAAACAAAAACAGAAAATTCTATACATAGTGGGGCCACAATAATTCGTTTTATTGGCAATTACTGTCTTCTGTTTTTATGAACTGTTAGTTTATATAAAAAAAATATAAAATGACTTGAATGACAGAAATTTATGAAGCCTCAAGACTGACAAAATGTAGTAAAAGGTTACTGGACAAGTGCAAAATATTACTGAATATATCAATAAATAATAAAAAAAACATGTTCTGACCATACTTACACTAAACTTATTTTACTTTACTTCTATTAACAGTTCACTAGTTCATTTTATTTTTCCAAACTTATGTTTATTTGGGGTGTTTAGGGAACATATTTAATAACTTATCAATCCCCCATGCAACATTTCCAGTTTTTCTTATCCATATATTGACTGGTGTCACATCTGAGACACTAAACAGACAATTTTTGCTTAATAGATGACTTAAACAATAATTTAAGTTCCAGTGCTGCTAGCTTGATCAGAATTCATTAAGTCACTGTGTGTGTGCTACGTTTACTGGCAGGATGAGGGTGTTTAACATACATAGATTACTCACTCACGGACCTGGATGATACTTCACCTACTCATGCTGCCTCTGTGGCATCTTTTACTCATCCCGACACAGCCCTGATTACATGTGCTGCCAAACCGTTTCAACTGCGTCAGATTCTGTTCATTAGACACTGAACTACAAAATTCAGTAGTGGTGTGTTATATGTCACTCTTGGCTCCAGAGCAAGTAGTGCTTCTGAAGTAATTGTCCCACCTTCTTGCGTAGTTTCTGAATGCGGTTGATGACCTCTCTGGCAACGCCTTCATCCACCATGGACTGATCTGGGGTGACATCCAACAGCACCAGGACCTAAAGGACAACAGAGCCACAGTGGGATGAACAGGAGAGTTTAGGATAAAACCGACAAGAACATTGATTGCTGAACTTCTCTAATGGCTAAAGGACAAATTAAATCTGAAGAGAAATATCCTTTTATTCACATTCATATACAATCCTCTGTTTATGGGAGACTGGACATAGAGGGCTGCATGCATTAAAATGTAATATGTGTATGCATACAGTAACAACATTTTAATCAAAAATAGGTTGGTGGATTTTGCATCAATTAGATTTAATGTCTTACGTTTATTTAAGAATATGTAGTGTCAGTTAGGACAAATATTTATTGACACACTGATGTCAAAATGCTTTTAGCCCACACAAGTACTACTGCATTAACACAATTTCCATAACATTACTGATGTATGTTATCCTTTGTATAAATTTAATTTAAATTATTTTTTAATAATGACTTTTTAATTTGGTTTCCAAAAACAAATAGGCATATATGATTTTATATTTGGTCGAAAGAAAACTAAGAATACTGATATATCTTAAAACTATATTTTCAACTGGACTTGTAAAATCTTCATTTTTTAAATTTAATCAACTTTTTCATGTCTACACACTAACCAACAAAATGCCTGTTGACCTTTTAGATGTGAAGATGTTAAGGCATGAATTAAATTACTCCTGTTACTGTAACAACAGTGTGCTTGAAAAAAAGCATAGTTCAGTTTATTCTCATTATGTACACTGCACAACTGCTGAAGTACTTATTTCACAGAACAGTAGCAGAGAGAGAGAGAATTTCACATGGCATGAAGATGCTGAGGTACTATTCATCTTCTGATATCATGAGTTTACTGTGGTGCAAACTTTGAAATAGAAGGTTCACATACAAATACTCTTCTACTGTAGTCCAAACAATTCTAATGTGAAAACTGAAAACAAAACAACCAAGCAGCAATAACGACAATATTGTAGCCTGTGTGACTCACTAAAGTAAAATGAGAGGCATGCTGTGAAGGGCTGAGCAGCTGCCAGGCCTGAACACTTTACCATGGAACGAAGGAGGGAAAGAGATGACAGGGTGACAGAGAAAAGCACACAAAAACAACAGAGAAACAGGATACAAATAGAGAGAACAGAGAGCAAGACAGATGGGAGCTGGAGAGTCAGTATGAGCGAGCGAGAGTAACAGAGATTTAAAAAAGCTGGCTCAGAAAACTGGTATTAAGGTGCAGCCGTGTGGTGCATATATGGTTGGAGGAGCACTGATTATAGAGGGCCTGTGGGAAACGTATACATGCTGGTTTCTATTTAGCCGTGAAATGATTTCATACATCACACTCATAGTAGAGAGACATAAATGCATTTACAGTTAATGGCAGATTGGTGCAGGAGCTGCAGCAGAAAAACTTTTATTTTTATAGATAGTGTGTCATTACACTTTATTGCTCAATCTACACAACAACAATAGGTAATGTAGCAGTAGAGAGAGAGAGAGAGAGAGGTAGTAGAGGAGAGCATTTATAATCCCCTCCAAAAGTACTGGAATGGGAAGGCTAATTTGTATGTTTCTGCTGTACTGTTCTACTTTAGTTTTTTTTTACTTCTATATAATTACTAACAAGTGATCAAAGTTTCAGATACAATGGAAAACTGTGAAATAACATTCATGACTTTTGCTTTTACCAAGAGAGTTAATATCTAAGTCATTTTAAAAAGGAAAGGATTGCTACCATGAACAGTTTGACATCTTGGGACATTGGAGAACGGCGATACCACTCCCAAGTGTAAATATGACGCTACAGCTAGGCGATCATTATCTTAGCTTAGCATAAAGACTGGATTATTTTTTGACTGGGTGAAGTAACTTCATGAAATATCCACTGGTTATCAGCCTCATGGTTATGAGAAGACTCCATGGAGTCTGTTCTGGGCCAAGATATAATTTAGCACATGAAAACACATGTTCTGTTTTTACACCTTGTTTTTGTACAGATTAAATGTTGGTTGGCAGATTTTGTTACTGTTTTGGACAGAGCATGGGCAATCATTTCCGATTTAGCATAAGCGTATCAGTATTCCCCATGCTCGTATTAGGGTCATGTCAACCTTATAATCTGAAGTTTTGGCAACAATCTTTCCAAAATACGCTGGCACCTAAAAACAGGCTACTGTCCTGTTTATCAGTAGTTGGAATCTTATTATTTCCTGTAAACATTTGAGTTAGAAGATAGAAACTAGCATTAACATATTTTTTATCCAAACTTTGCAGCATTTACAATCGCAAAATTGAATCAAAAATATTTTTGACATTTCTTTCCTTACAGCAGAGATAAATATGGCAGTTTTGTCATTTACAGTATTGAGTGTGCATACAACTGTACTGAATCCAACAGAAACAAAAGTCTGTAAAAGTATACCTGTGCATCAGAGTGTGCTTCATATTGTGGAGCTGAGCCAGAGCTCTGGTCAAAGGTGTACATCAGCCTCAGGTCCTCCTCGTGAAGCTCATGGCCGTCCACCGTGATGGATCCTTAATCACAATATGAGAAAACGTGAATAACCAGAATAAAAACATCACTATACGGCAGCATAAAATAACATCCATCAACTCAGAGAAAGGAGAGCATTTTTTAATACAATCAATATCATATGCTTTTCATACACAATTCAACACCATCAAAGCCCACAGAGTGTCAGGGCCATTGATCCACATTTCTGAACAACCATATATCATAAGGACCTATACCAAATCCATCATGAGTCATGGAACTCATTCTAACAATACTTAATATGCACTATGTAAAATCTGTTTATTTTTACAAACTGGGCTGGGATATTCTTGGTAACAGTCATGTAGGACAAAATGATGCAGCAGAGACTATAGAGCCAGTAAACCTTGTTCACCAACCACTCTTAAGAAGTTTCTTATTGAAACCCACTTGCCTTGCACTTGTTTCATTATTTGGGATTTATTTATTATTTAAGAATAAAGTCTACGCACACTCAAGACAACATTTACATACTTTCTTGAGAACAAATTTATTAACAATTATTGGTGAAACATGTCCATTGTCTGAAAGGTGTTTGTAAATGATTTCATTTTCTTTTATATGACATCCTTAATTTGTATAATTGCACAAATTAGCAAATCCTGAAAAAAAAATACTGAATTAAATAATAATGAAGAAATGATGTGAATTAGAGTTTCAAACAGTATTTGTGAATTTTTGATTTAGTCTTAGTGCATGATTGAATGATTGGCGCTTGCATATGGATTATAATAATAATAATTGATACTTTATTGATCTCCTTGGGAAAATTGTTGTTTGGACAGCTGCTAGACCTGTGTCAGCGTTACTACAGGGTATTGGTGTCTTGTCCAAGGATACCTCGACATGCAGCCTGGTGGGACTAGGAATCGAACTGCTCACCCTTGGGTTTGAAGACCACTGCTCTACCCACTGAGCTATCACGCCGCCCCAAAAATAAAAGAGCGTATGTTGTCAACTAAAACACTTTTTCATGTGAACATCTATAAACATCCCCAGTTCTTACAAACAGATTGAATAGTGTGGCAAGATCAATCTGTTAATATGTCTGGATAATTTGAGGATGACAACACATTGCATCATGTGTTATGTCCATTATGATTAAACAAAAGATGAACAATTTAGCTCCCTATCATTCTCCTAAATAAATCGGAATAAAATGCTACCGGATTATATGAAATTAGCCTTTATATGGCAGGGTACGTCTCTTGAGATGTATTTCCAATATACCCAATCATAACAAAAGTGCTCTCATAACATGCACAGAGACTGAGGCTTTGTTTTGATTTAGATTCCTTACACTGTATGATGTGAGGTTTTAAACAATACAGCAAACCCACTATTCAGGTCTATATCTCTACTTTGCCAGTGGCAGCAATTACCCACGTCTGTGTTCTAACTAAAAACCACGACCATGTTCTTCTTTCTTCTTCACTTCTCCATACCCAGGGGCTGGGTGAAACAGTCACTCTGATCCCCTCTAATCCTAGATTTCCACACTTTGATTTTCTGTGTCCCTCCCTACTTCTCTGCTCCTTTCTACCTTTCCTCTTAACCTCTTTTCTTTTGCCTCATAAAATTGATGGGATCAAAGGTACAGGTAAGAAATAATGAGTAATACAACCAACGGCCATGGACCCACATTCAGTTTCTAGCCATAATTATTTTACTGAAACTGCTTCACAGACAGCAGTGTAGCTTCCACTAACTGATCACTGTCTGTTATCAGATGTTTGTTTCTTCCACCTTTTCATCTTCTCCCTAAATGTCTCCAAATCTTGTTCTCTCTCAAATAAAAATGGATGGAATTATACAGTTCAGCACCTTAATGTATCTTCTACACTCAACCATCAGATCTCGCCTTTGATCTCACTTTAATCAATGAAAACCTGAAGCTGCTGTACACATTTTCATCTGTGCATTTCCTGTCACGATTTTTCCACCGTCTTCTACCACATCTATCTCTTTCATCTCTTAGCCACACTTTTTTCCTTCCAATTGGTTCCACTTCAAACATCCAAGTGGTCAGCCCAGCTGACCTCCACTGCTACCTTCCCCAGCGACTATGGGGCTCTCCTTGTCTTTCTATAATTGGAGAAACAAGATATCTTGCACTGCCTTGATTCGTACTTGAGCTCTGCTCTGATAGTTTCAGATTGGTTGGGTTTTACATTCAGAGAATAAACCCACCATCTGTGTGTAGCAGGATTCATAATTTGGCTACTGGTCAAAAAATGTATTATTATTTTGACACATACACCAAGTGTGCAACACAACTCTTTACTAATGAATACTGTTCAGTAGAAATTATGGGGTACAACTAAAGTATCTGACAAAGCATGAACAGATAAAAATGTTGTATCAGTGGTGAACTACGTTAAACTGCTAATGTTTATTTACACTGTTGAAGAGTGTTCGTGATGTTCCTTTAAGATGTGGGTTCATACATTTTTTACACACAGCCATACCTGTCTTCTGGAAGGTCTCTAGCTGTTCACTTGTGAGCTCCTTGATAGAAGCAGTGATGGCTTTGAATGCTCCCTTTAGCCTCTTTCCCAGCACCATGTGATCTGGCTCAGCTCTGAGGCGGATTCCATACTTGTCTTTGTCTGTTGACAGTGTCAATTGTCGCACATTAAGCTCCTGTAGGATGAAAAATACACAAATGCTATTGTCTTCCAAAATGTAAAGTTGCTGTCTTGTAGTTTCCTGTCAAGAGTGTTAATATATCAGACAAAAAGTTGAACAGAAAAACTGAGAAAAAAATCAATTTAAATCAAAATATAAAGTACAAATATAACAAAAACAAAATTTAACTGCTTTCATTTTAGTACTGAAATTCAAGTAGACCCTGTGTTTTGCAGCTATACAACCTTTACATGATCAAAAACAAACTGGCAATGAAAACTTCCAATACCTTACCTGACAGTTTTTTATAAATAAAAATTGTTGCTTTATTTTAAAAAATTCTGCTGAATCAACGAAATGTATTTCTCTTTTTAACTTTAAAAAAAAAACTTTCTTAGTTTGAAGTTGATCCACAACATAATTGTGGCTTATCCAGTTTTCTTCTTTGCATATCCTGTAGATTAACAATCACTTTAGTTATGCAAATAACATGGAAGGAAACAGACTTGAAGTGTTGTGAAACTGATTGTTCTACAAAAATGAATCCTTTGTAGACCAAGCCCTATAAACCGTTCTTGTGTACTGCTATTACATGTGCATTTAGCACGTGCAGTGTAAAAATTTTGAAGAGTGCAAAATTACAACAATTAAATTCAACGGTATTAGGAGGAAACTAACACTGAACTCCAAGTGAAAATTAAAAAAACTCAAACTAAATACAATCTAACAAAGTTAAAAACTCCAATTACTCCAGGCAAGTGTTATAAAGGGCAAATCATAAATTGATCAGAGTCATTCAATCAAAAACTAAGTTAGCCATGAAATCAACCAGTCAGCATCTTTAGCTCTCCAATAAGCCATTTCTCATATTCAGTCAATATGTCTTTCAATACAAAATGTTTCATTCTTCAATCTAAATGGAGAGAGAAATGTGTGATCCACTTCTATCTGGTAAAAAAATAAAGATACTAAAATTGGCCATACTGATGCCCACTCTGACCTGTCATGCACAGCTTCTTTCAGTCAATCACAGAAATGTTGAAGGTTGTGATTGAGTTCTAGCACAGTTGACTTGCTGAGAAAGTCCAGATAAGCTGCTGTAGCAGGTTGAGAAATAAACTTTAGGGCAGAGGTAACAGCAGCTCTACCTTCTATTTCAAGCGGAGGTTGGTTATTTAAAAATAGGACTGAGTCAGTGTAAAAGTCCAAAGGGCATACAATATATGGTTTTGTGTGTGTTATGATTTAGCATGATGCTCTCCACTAAGCATCAGCCAAGCCAAGCTGACAACTAGAACCTAGATGGCTACTGGCCATTAACATCCCATTTTGTGCCCAACTTCTTTGTAATATAATCATGCTTGACTTCAAGAATTGGATATAAGTAATGATAGGGAGACTGTGACTATGAACCCCAGGGTTAGTGGTTTGACTCCTGTTTCCCCCAATTCCTGGCCACATGTCAAAATGTCCCTGGATAAGACACTGAACCCTGAACCTCTGGCACGTAAAATGCAGCTGCCTGTCCACAAGAATTTCCCCCCAGGGTTTAAGAAAGTATCAATTATTATTATTATAATTATCATTCTGTGTGAAATGTGTGGCTGTGTCTTTCTGTTGCAAGTAAAGGTTCTTACTTGGGCTGCAGAACCTTAACGACTCTAAATTCTGACCAAGTAAACCTGCTTTACTGGTGGGAAGCTCAGAAGTGAGCAAGGTTAAATGTTCCACCCCAACAGAAATGAAAAATGAAACTTAGTGAGAGATTAGTGGAGACTCAAATGAAGATAAACATCGCAGGATCCAACACAAGGTGGTAACAGTCCCACATGACCCTTAATCCGTAAATGTTCTATCAAATTTCTTAGTTAGCATCATGTGGGAATAAGAAATGGAATTTCTTCCGTCTATGACACATCAGTAATTTCTAAGCTTGCAATGTACTAAGATTTTAGGAAACCGAACTACATGCAACATTCCCACAAAGGTGACATCGTTCTTACTTAAGACAGTAGCTGGTATGTTTGAATCAGCCGTTCAACAGCATTAACTTCTTTAACTTTGTCATTGGAAAATCAAAGGGATATTGTCAGTGTAATGGCTTTGTGCACTCAGTGGCTATGAAAATTAGTCTTCATATTCATTATTCCAAATCACTTAAACAACACCAGAATTAACCCAAGAGAAAATCAACTTGTGCTTTCTGTTGCCTAAACGTTTTAGAAAAACATGATACATATTGATATACATATTGCAGATGTGTCTTCAACATGAAATTTTTCTATAAAAGGAAATCCTGAGGATGAATGAAAAGCAAAAAGCCTATACCAGTGATTTAGCAAATTACATGTGTGAATGGGGCCTGCAGAATTATACCGGTATTAATGCATATTATTGTCACCAGTAGACTACACTACCATACACTGATCACTTAACAGTAATATAATAAATAAATAATGTCTGCATTCTGTATTTGATTAGATGTTTGTGCATGTGGCAACTGGAGCAGATCAAACACAAAATAATTTTCCAAGGCATCTGCTCCACCTCCTTTTTAAATTACTCAGGCACACTAATTTCAATTACAGCTGAAGATATAACCAACGCATCCTAGTGATGTTCATTCCCTCGATTAAGTGAAGATACATTAGTGGCTCTGGAGTGTCAACAGGGATTTCTATTTAACCTATAAATTTAATAGTGCTGATCAAAGCACAGTCGACAAACAAAAATAGATTTCAGATGAGAATAGAAGCACCTCTTGCCTTAAAACAAAGCACTGGTAAAGTGACTGTAGCATGAATGACTGATGAGTTTACTAAGGCAACTACAAGACTACACAAAATGAGCAATTACAGATAATATAAACAAATAAGAAACTAAGCAAATAAAAAACACAATGTTCAAAAGACAGTTTACATACTTCCAGGATGTATTTCTGCAAGGACTGGATGTCTTTCAGAGCCTCTGGGTCCTGGTGAATAACTACAACCTCCTTCAGTGGGTACTGAAATATATTTAGATATCACAGTCTGTCAGCAGGTCCAGTACCAAAAACATACATACAACAACCATAACTACAAAACGAGATCTGATGCACTTAAATAAATAAAAATATAAAACATTGATAAATGCATATTTTTTAAGAATTTTCACATTTAAGAACAATATAATTTTAGATATTTTTTCCTAGTTTGTAAGAGCAAATGCAGTAAAGTTGACGGTTTACCTTGACAGGCAGGGTCTTCCTGTCTCGGATCACTCTGCCCAGCTCAATCACAGACTGCATCTGAGAGACAGCACTCTCAATGCGTTTGTCAATCAAACCCTCTCTGTTAAACAGAAACACAACCAAAGAAAATGTGATTACTACCACATCATGAGCAGTGTTTCTGTATCTTCAACATCATAGTACTGAGGATGAATGAGCAATAACATACTTGAAATTATGCCTGTGAGTATAAACCATAATTGTCTGGGATTTTGGTTTTAAGCTGAGGTGTAATACAGTGTCTTCTAGTTAATTGCGATTTAGAAATTCAAATGGTTTTGAAAATTAATAACAGAGCATCACAAGGTCAGTACCACACATCTAAATAGAGGTCAGAACCATCAGAACCTTAGACTAACGGGGTATACTGACACTTCACCTCTGAATTCAAATTAGAGCTGCATAGCCACTGATAATCACACATAATAGCAATATTAGTTATAACTGTCTGCATAAATGTGTGTGTGTGTGTGTGTGTGCCTGCACAGTGCTTGTTCATTTACTCCTGCAGTGTGTTTCCCCCTGTGTGCATATAACATTGAAGTAAAATGAGAGAGAAGAGGACTCCGGGGACAGCCAATCATTTAATGAGCTGACTGAGGAGCAGCTGTTCCCACCACCTGATTGGTGGCTGACCTTTGTGAGGAGGGCGAAGCAGTCGTATTCGACAGCAGGAAGGAAAAGCGGTTAATAAAGCAGCAGCACTGACTGCTGTCTAGGAGGAGATTATAGGAAGAAACCATTACACACGCACACACTATTTGCTACTATTTGCTAAAGCAAATTGATGTTTACTCATGTCACAAGTTTTCATAGTTAAGCATGATGCAATTCAATTTGGGCAATTCCAAATTCCTCCCAGGCATTATCAAACTGATCAGGCACACAGGAACACATTTCACAAAGGTATCTGAAATGATATTTTGAGAGCAGCATTCCTTTTCATGGCTCACAATCAAGTAGAGCTCTGATCAGTTATGTGTGGGTATTTCTAGGCATGCAGTCCTATACTGTAGCTCTCTAAAGAAGACATCGACATGTTTTACTAGTTTCAGTTAATTTCTTAGAGATGATAGCAGTAAACTGAAGAGATGCTATGCACAAGTGTTTCTCTTTCTCCTTATGCGATGACCTGGTTGTTGGTTGGAACAGACTTTGTACTACTGGGGAAAATGCATCATTTGTGATTCACTTTTATCATGCAGAAACAAAGAGCCATGAATTGCACTGGCACATGAGCAGACAGAGAAAATCTGCTTAGAAACAATGCAAAGGCAAATACATATTCACAGAAGCCAATCAATCCTTGAAAACAACACAATTATAACTAAAATGTTGATAATTTGATAATTCCCCAAGCTACAATAAAATGGAAGACTTGATTAATTAACTGGTTAAATTAATTTTGTCAAAACTGCCCTGCTAATAAGTCCTTCAGTTAGATGTCCAGAGATGCTGCTTTGTTACTGATAATGTGCTCTGAGGGGGTGTGGGGATGGGGAAGGCAAATACACAAAGGAAATCAATCAGTGTCACCAGCTGAACTAAATCAAACCAATATATATGTAGCACAACAAGCTAACAAAGCGACGTAATAAGTAAACAGAACTGAATCTGAGCATGTGCAGTGGCCTTGCAGAAACTTTTCTCCAGAGGCTGCACAGTAAATCTCCACTGTCATCAGTCTTTTGAGCTATATAACATAGCATTTTTGCTTGTTTTCCATTCAATAATTTCTTTTGATGGTAGAATAGGGAGAATAGTCCTTTATTTATTGGGGCCTGAGAAATAGGTGGGGGCAAACAGTTATATGGAGGTGACACTAACCATCACTGTCACGTCAACCTCTTTTCCTTTTGTATAGACAGTGATTGTTTAAGGGTCTTCTTTAATGCTACAATCATAGCACAAAGCAGTCAACGTAATTAAATCTGGACTTTACTGAAGGAATTTTGCCAACCTGACTTGGGGCAGCATGAGATAGTGGATGCTGCTGGTGTTCTTTTCCTCGACAGAGGCAGGGTCAATGAGGTGACGCAGATTTTGGTACATCATCTCTGTAATGAAGGGTGTAAATGGAGCCTAAGGGAAAGGAGGGAAGAAAAGAAGTAGACACGATAGAAAGAGAGAAGAGAGGAAGATTATTAGAATCTCTGAACTGTAGATAATTTACATTTTCTGACATCAAGGCCTAGAAGTCAGCAGCAGCAGCTATAAAAATCAGCATACAAAACACATTTTACTGTAGCTTTTTTCTTCTAATGGTGCAAAAGTTCAATCAAAATTGTGCCGGAGTGAGGTTACTTCTAATGCAATTCTCTTCCATTTCAACCGCAGCTAATTAATTTGTATAGCTCACAGCTGATCTGTATTGATCTGGGTTAGGCTAACTGCCTTTTAGCGTGCCTCTCGCCTCACATGCAAACATCTTTAATGTGTTAAAAATAAAAACTCCTACTGCTCGTGCATTATTCATAAGCACACCAGCACACAAACACACAGTTCTTCCATACCAGTATTACTTCTTTCTTGCATATACAAAAGCCAAAACCTCACCACAAGAAATGTCCCTATATATTATAATCTTTGTTCTCTCTCAGTCAGTCTCTCACACACACCCGCACACAGCTAGGACATACAGGGTCTCGCACACAGAAACAGTATGACTCACCATCAGCCTGCACATGGAGAACAGAACACTAAAGAGGGTTTCCAGCGCCCACAGGCAGTCCTCAGTGCCACTTTCTCCCTGCAAAGTTCATACACACACCAATATATTCAGTCCCTTTATGACAGATTAAAAACATAACATTGTTCACTATGAAGAAACTAACTGATTGCTATGTATTATCCACATATAATATCCATATATAATATTTACAGGCATTCTAAATTAGCATCACCATATGTGATTTTTGAAAAAAAAATTTTTTGACTATGGCCATGCCTTGTAATCAGCTATCATCTAAAACCTGTACCTTGAGCCTGTATTGCATACAAATATTACACCAAACAAGCCCTAATTCAGAGATATGATCTCACCTTCAGGCGGCGTCTGTTGGTCCTGACGTACCAGTTGGTGAGCATGTCCACAAACTTGACCAGGCGAGGCACAACAGTGTACAGGCGGTAACCTGCAACAAGAAATAACCTTTATTTAATCAAGTAATCTCAGCAACATGTGTATGTGTGTGTGTGTGTGTGTGTTTTGAGTGTCTGTCTCACTGTCCATCTCAGCTTTGAAGAACTGGATGAGGGACTGTGTGAAGGACAGAATCCATTTGTCCATGATGTTGTCACTCTGCTTCACTGTGTTCTCATTATACAGGAACTGAATCTCTTCATCCTAAAACATGAATACACACAATTGGGAAGAAGCACCAATCACTACTTGCCATTTTGTCACTTGTACGACAGTCATGAATATAATTCATTGTTTAATAATGGTAACAAACTGCTTTAGTATTGTACAGAACACTTATAATGACTTTGTGTTGTCATCACAAATGTACCTTCTGTAACCTCTGCACGTTTTGCACAAGGAAGCGATAGGCATTATACCACGGCAGGAAGACATCCTTCAACACGTCTCGTACACCCTCCTCTTTGAAACGTAGGTTCTCTGCTCTCACCACAGGAGAGTTGATGAGGTACAGTCTACAGAAAAAGACAGCGAAGGAGTTGCTGAGTATCAGAACTTATTATGAGTGAGTGAGAGCATAGAGTAAATGAGTGTTTTTATGGTATGCAAGTGATGTTGTTAGCTGTATGTGTGAGAGGACCTATCAAAGTTAATTTCATGTGTTCATGCTGAGGGGACACAAAAGTGTAAAAACAGCAGTAGTCAGAAAAAACAGAAAAAAAAATCTATTATTACAGTTAGAATATGTTGTTTCTTTACAAATTCAACAGTAAGATGAACTTATGTATGCAAAACCAAACATGCACACACACAGACTCAGTTATCATTAGTTGGAAAGACGTCTTAGTCTGTGCATATTTGTCATGACAGTTTCAAGCTGATAAATGTAAGGCATGACTTGATATATATATATATATATATATTCATATAACACTTTAAAGATTTAGGCGAAGAAGCTTTAATAACTTTTAAAAGTTTATCTCTGTCTCAAGTCGCTATGCAACATCAGTATGTGTACCAATCAGGTACATTTTACTGAAATAGAATCTGCTATATAAATACTGACAGAATCACATTTACTAGAAACGAATATAGTATGGATATGTCTGCTGTCGGAAACACTATTTAGTTCTATAAAAAACTGGAACAATTTCAGACACATTTACCACACAGCCTTCCAAGAGAGACCATGCACAGCATTAATGAACAAGTGAACGACATCATTAACTGAAACTGCAGCTAGCATCACGCATCTAGCTGACATCTGCAAACAAAGTGATGGAAGATGTTTTAATAAGCTTTGCTGCTTTATCTGAACTTCAGGATTTTGTTCATACAGAAAATGAAGAAAATCTGTCCAAAGCCAAAGTCAAAAACCCTTGCCTCTATGGACACCACGAAAACCCTAAAACAATGTGGGTCAGACTCGGTTTTCTTAATTTCAAGTCATCCAGCGGTCAAACATATCTACATTGGACTGGCTTTATCAATTAGGCTACATTCCTATGTTAAATATGTTCTGAACAAATTTTGGGCCAAAACTTACTTTTGCCAACAGCAAAAATCATCATTCAAGTCAAATAGAGACACCTATTTGATTTTAATGACATATAATGACATATAATAAATAAACAAACAAATTCATATGAATATAATAATAATAATAATAATAATAATGCATTTAATTTATAAGCGCCTGACACCCAAGGTCACTTTACAAACATAACAAATAAAAAACATCAAAAACTAGATAAAACAATAAGATTAGCAAGCCATAAACACAAGGTATTAAAAGAAGAATCATAAAGCATATGCAAGTCTAAATGTGTTTTAAGGTGAGATTTAAAAGTGCATAAGGATATAATCCTCAGTGGCAGGCATCAACTCTTTAGAAAAGGTTTTCTGATGATTCTGGATGCAAGCCGACGTGATGCAACTTCATGCAATAGGCCATGAGTGAACTTAATAGCAACAACTCTGAAATGCATTTGAAGTACAACGCAGAAGAGACATAAGTACAGCATAAACTGGTAAAGTATACGTGGCACCTTAAAATGAAACAAAGATTAAGAAAGATGGTTGACACGTCACCAAGTTTACCTGAAAAAACTAAGTGGTGAACTCTCAAAATGTCTCACTGGTTCAGTCAATACTTATGAAGTTCACATAGCATTGATACTTACTGTATGCAAAGTTTTAAGGCACAAAAGGATCATACTTTACACAGAACAGTGTTACCGTATCATCCACAGTTACATTTAATTCACTTTAACTCAGCTCTCTTCATCAGTGTATATGTGAGCATATGGTGTAACTGCATAGTGCTTTATTCATTAGGCCATATGGTCATAGCACTACTACTGCTCAGGGCAAACAAGAAAATGTATGAGGAGAAACAATGTGTTTGTACTGTATACTGTATGTAGGGCTGGCACAGTTCCTAGCTAAGTATAGATAATGATTCAGAAGTTTTAAAACCATGCCTGCTAATAACGTAAGCTCTTCTTATTCGCTCTTATTCAAGCTCAGAACTAACCTGAGGGCATCAGCGCCATAGTTCTGCACTATCAGTCCTGGATCCGGGTAGTTCTTCTTGCGCTTGCTCATCTTCTGTCCATCGCTGGAGGAATAAGACAAGCAAAGGCATTAATTCACATACACACGCATGCATGCACAGAAGTGCATGTTATAAACCATGTACTTGGTATTCAAATAAGTCAAGTCCTTCCAGGTCAGCAGGCCTGTGAGCGCAGTGCTGCATTTAGACCCCGGGGCTGAGGACAAGCAGCTCTCCTCTTGAGCCTCTCTTAAAGATAAATGTTACAGCACACATACCACACTGACCACGAGAAACAGCAGAAATAATAAGATGGAATGAACAGCCAGGTCAATAACAGGGGAAACAAGGAGTATAAAAAAATAGAGACAGACAGGAAAAAATGAACGGGGGAGAATGGAAAAGCAAAATGATGTCTTACTGACAACAGCTCAAAAATAAGTTAGCAATTTATTGTAAAAATAAGGCGATTCGGTGTAAACAAACCACCTGTCAGACTAAAATCATTCAATGAACCGATAATAATAATTATTATTGTCTGTTCCTACATACTGTATGTAGCCAAAGATTGATATTGCCTTTTCCCCTCTGTGGCTTAGACCATTATTACTGAACAAAAAGAAGATAAATAAATAAATAAAAGTGAGCCATTGTCTGACATGTTTCTTCATTAACAATAGTGTTGGCTAAAACTACAGTACTTTAGAAACTTATTTACATTTTTTAAATTGAATTATTAGGCTACTTACTTCAAGATTTCTGTCTTAAATAGGAACCAATGGGTTTGGGGGCGACAGCCACAGAGATGATAGGAAAGTTGGAAAGCACTAATGGATGCACTGACATATTATTGATTTTAGCTTTTTTCATGTGATAGACTGAAATAGATCCAGAAGAACGATCTCACACGTATACTTTAGTGTAAATGTGTATATTTTTGTCATTTAAACAAGGAGTGATTTTAAGTCAACAGACTCACCTAGCAAGTACCAAACCGTTAACAATGACATTCTTGAAGGGTGGTTTTCCAAACAGGAGCGTGGAGAGCACCAACAGGGTGTAAAACCTACAGCAGGATACAAAAAAGACACACGGTCAAAGCTGAACATGTAGAATTAAGAAACAAATATATTTATCAATTCAACAT
This sequence comes from Ctenopoma kingsleyae, assembly GCA_032353495.1. Lineage (NCBI taxonomy): Eukaryota > Metazoa > Chordata > Actinopteri > Anabantiformes > Anabantidae > Ctenopoma > Ctenopoma kingsleyae. The sequence goes on from JAUBNQ010000023.1 coordinate 16,717,471, forward strand.
ATACATTTTTACATATACATAATTTAACCATTATTAGATACTGATCCTTTAAATTCAAAACACATGCTCTGCTCTCATCAATTCCCTCAACAAATTCAGCAAGAAAGTGTGTCTCTATTTATCATCTGTCATCCTCTTTCCATGTATCCCTCCATTAGTTCTCTCCATCCAAGTGTTCATTCATCCACAGCTTACCATCCCCTCGTCTGGTCAATGCCTTCGGCGATGAAGTCTGCAGGGAAGGTGTCCTCAAACTCTTTCCTGTTTTCAAAGGGGTAGTGCACCTGGGCATAAGGCATGCTGCCGCTCTCAAACCAGCAGTCAAACACTTCTGTGATCCGCCGCAGCACGCCCTTACCACACTGTGATGGGATTGTCAGACTGTCGATGCTGGGCAGAGAAAGTATGGACAGAAGGAAGGAAACAAAAAGGAAATGCAATTATTGAGACATATGGCAAAAACAAGTTGAGCAGTTCTAAAGTTTGTTTTAGTGCTGTAGGGGGCTATCTGAACCTTTGTACACTGTATAGATCCACAGGGTCTATAGGTTTTAGGCTACAGCCCAGGGCATCAATTTTATATTCTTTCACAGCTGGGAAAAAGGTTTAGGAAAAGAACATTGATGCTCATGTTGTGCTGACACGCTGTGCAATAAGGTTGGTTATTGCTTTGGGTCATAAGTTCCAGACACAAGGAAATGGATTAATTTACTTTATACACTGAGCGGCTGAGATTCATCCTATAGTCAGTGTTTTTTCAGAAAAGCTGAGAAAAATGTATGAACCTGACTTCTGTTGTAGTTACAAATTTACAAACAAATCTGCTGCACATTAATAGAATGATTAGCATTATGGGCTTTAAACAGCTTATTATACCTGTATTTAGTTATACACTGTTAGCTGTGGTAAAGGGCCCTGATCCTAGACCTATTGAACAAAGAAAAGGTGTTATGCAGAAATTTTCCAAAAAGAGGAGCAGTGCCAAGTGCATTGGGAGTAGTTAAACAGGTGATTTTTTTAATGTGTTTTGTTCCAAAACTTTTGCCCAAAAATGTTCACTTTCCTCATTCCTACAGTTCGAGTTTTTTTTAATTACTTTTCTAAATGGTCCAGACCTGCCTAGAAACCCTTAATGTACAAGCTAAAGCAAGATGAAAGTGGCCTCTGCCTCCTCCATCAGCTGAAGATGGCCAGCCCCATGAAAGTGATTAAAGGTAATTAGCATTTGAACAGCAGAAGAGTAAAGTGATCTCTGTTCCACAACACCCGTCTGGATGATGCAGACAGGTCACATTCGAGACACAGGGTTAAAGTAGAGTGATTCATACAATGACACTCTTACAAGCACAGGCGCCATTTACACAAACATCACACTGTCACTTCTGTACATACATACAGCGTGAGTCTGAGGGCGCTGCGCTGTCACTGCAGAAAGACATGACTGAGTAAATGTTCAGGTGGTTGTCTGATTACCTTGTGTTGGATCAGCAACTCACCTTTCCCGATGCAGATCGGTTACTTTGACTCCAGTCAGTTCCTCCAATTCAGCCATGGACCCTACACACACCACCTGATGAACAAACACAAACAGAAATACATCATTGCAAAACAGCATTAATACATTCCTACATCAGACAAGAATGTATTAGTGCAAAAACAGATGATTATTCAGTATAAACAGTGAGAGAAACCCAACTTATCAGAGATAACCAAAATTAGCTGTTTCTTTTTAATCATTGTAAATGGAAGATTTTTGGTTTGAATGTTGGGTCAGCAAGCTATTTTAAGATGTTTCCCTGGACTCAGACATTGTGGTAAACATTGTTGACATATTCTAAAAAATTCAACAAAATCAAAATCAACAATAAAGTCTACTTAAAAGAAAAGTGAGCAGGCTAGCTAGGTTAATTTGAACAATACAGCATTACCAAAATTATATTTACAATTTTTATGTCAGTGTGCAATATGAGGACTTATTTATGTAAACTGTTTTACACCATTTTGCAAAACATGCTGTTAACTTTCCAGCCAACAGTTACTTGAAATTATTTTTACATTGGTTTTTATATGCATTAAACAAACAAGATGGAATGTGTTAATTAGTGGATTTCAGAGGTGCTGCTCAGCACATATCATTTTTGGATAGAACCAGACTAGCTGTTTCCTCCCGATTCAAGACTTAAGCCAATTGGTTTTTGGTCATACCAGACATCTGACTGATATCAATCTAAACAACAAACAAGTCAGCATAATATAAAAAATATCACAGTATTACTTTAAATCCTCACAACTTGAGCCAGCTGTATGTAAACTTGAAAAATCTAAGCCTCATAGTTCTGATGAATTTGTCTACCTGTCTACCTTCTTACAATAAAACACTGACTTAAAAGTGGGCCTATTTCAACACACGTCTTGAGTAACTTTATCTTTGAAAGTATTTGCAAAGTGTGTTATTTGGTCTCCTCTGAGAATTAACCTGTAGGCTCTGCTCTAGTTTTACCACAGCACCAGGTAGCATGGCCCAGATACGGTGTGACACACCACCATGAGAGGCAAAAGAAGACAAGAGTAAAAGAAAAATACCCAGAAAGATGGGGACAGAGAGATGGAACAAAAAGAAAAGACATAAAAGGGATATAAATCATGAGTCACACACAGAGAAAATGATACGCAGCAAGAGACAGACACATGCACACAGCTTTCTTTTTGGGTGGGTGATCTGCCGCTGAAGGGTGTGTGAGGGAGGTACCGAGAAGTGCGAGTGTTCTGGAAACAGTCACAATGCTATTTCCAGCAAGCAGGTCGCTGGCTGTCCCTCTTTCAGCCAGGGGACCAACACTTCATTTTTCAAATGCTCAAACAACCCAATTCTGACATCTCTATTCAGTTCACTCTGCTGCACACAATCAGCTGGGTTTGGCAGTGAACATCCATAACGAGATGAGCAATAACAGTTTGGCTCCATTGACCCCCCCACATTCATCTCTCATTTTCCCCCCTTATTGTGTCTTTCACTCATGAGCTAATTTATTTTACCCCCACCTCTTACTTTGTTACTGGTTCTCTTGAAGACCTTTGAAGCCGCCTTTAACCAGTATTTTGAGAAACCAAACACACTTTGATTTGTGTTTATTTGCTGTTTACATTAGTAAATCATTCATGTGTTGGATTTATGGAGTCACTCATTAATGGTGCTCGAGGGAAGCTTACTCCAACTGTAGGATGAAGTCACGCTACACTCTCTGGTTTGACACTGTGGTCACTTCACTATGCCGTGCCAGAAAGTATTTCCTGCACAAGCATTCACACAAAAAAGGTCAGATATGCTAAATTATGA